>JABASI010001873.1:0-22325 GCA_019776505.1 Tomocerus nigrus
CTACTACAAGCGTTTATGTTATAAAGCCAGTAAACTGGGCTCTTTTACTTTTATCTTTACTTTACAACTATTGCGCTCATACAGTTTGCAATTGCAACACTCATCCTTTCATTACATGATTACACGATAATAATTACGTTCAGACTAAATAAGGTGACATATTTTGGAGATGAAACAATGATCGGAGATTGTAACAATGATTTGAAATACCTTTCAAAATATCTACCACTGTCCCTAATAATAATCCCATTAACATAATATAATATGATAATATGATATGACAATATCATTACTAGATTCAGATCTGTATAACTTGCACAAGTTACACACATTTATTTTAGATTTATATTTAGATTTTTTTAAATGAATTGATATTATATTCTCAACCAAGTACGATATTTCGCATTTCCAGGGCACAGTAATTTTTCATTTATCTGATGATTCATTCACTTCATTCATTCATTCACCTGATCAAATAACTTACAACAACTTTAAGTAGATAAAGGCAGTCCCCTTAATTGCCACTCGTCAGTCAATCCGTTTTACAAATACATCTTGAATCTCTCATGATAATATTGTTATTATGACGGCTATAATATAACTGACTGAATAAGTTACTTTTGATAAGGATGGACTATACAGGCAGTTTTAATCACAACAAAATTCTTGCGTCATTTTCGGAACGAGAATTTGCAAGTGTCAAAGAAAAATGTAAATGTCAAGCAAATAAAAATAGATATTGATATTCTATTATAATTTTTATGGCTACGTGCCCTGTGCTGTGTCATGTCAGTGTAAATGCCAATTGAGTTTGAATTTCATTTGGTGTAATAAATGGAAAGATTAGCCAAGATTGAATATAAAATGATGACTGCTGCTCATACATCCGCCGTATGTATGTAGGTATGTAAATAGCTGGAAGGATTTGAACCGTTGAATTCCAGTCCAGTTGAGATGTAGGGCATCACATAGAGACGAACGAAGTAATTCAAATGGAATCTCTAAATAGATTGAGACGCTAATCATATTTCATCGCATCACATTCACAATCATTTCAGGTTCAGTTCATTTCCCTCACATATTATTACACATTCACCTATTACATACTCCCCAGTCAGTAGTAGCTACTTATATAAATATCTGTATGACACGACAGAGAGTAGCCAGTGGGAAAACTCTGACAAATACAATTTGTGATTTTGTGTGATAGCTAATAACAAATAATTTCAGGCATCATTTCCTTCAAATTGCCCAGATAGAATTACAAGAGTGAAATAGCAGGCCAATTTTGGTCTTTAATAGAAAATGATGATCCTCACTCGCATCGAACGAAGTCAGTAGAGTAGCGAATGTCATTTTCAAATGAGCGAATATTAAATTGTCCGGATCTGTTATTACTTATTCCAATTTCCCTAGGAATTCATTGAAATGTTAATATTATGTGGTTTACTAAAGAATTCTGAGTAGTTGAGCAATTTTGAATTTCTCTATAAAAATAGCCCGGAGAGTTGTAATCCAGGAACTTTCTCTCCAGCATTCATTCATATTCAGTTGAGTTCAATATAAAAGTGGAGTTGAACCCAGTTTTGGGCTTAAATTCAACTTATCATGTGAACTCACACATGGGAAGCAGATGTAATTTTTCATTTATGATGGCAATGAGTTAGCAACACTAGCATCAAAGAGCTTCACTTACACGAACATTCCAATCTTATTGTAGTCCACCCATACATAGCAGGGTTATGTGCAAAATTAATAAGAATTAAAATATGACATACTCTCTCATATACTTTCGTTCATACTATAACTAGATGAAATTCATTTGCGTTTTATAATATTCACATTCACTCAGGCTAAAAGTGATCCACAGTAGATAATGCCCAATATTATAACCAAGTTCTTATACTCTATTTTATGTGCATAGAAAATGATGGGGGGTATGTCGTACTAGTATACAAATGTTAAGTAGAGTCATGAATATTATTGTAGTCCACCCATACATAGCAGGGTTATGTGCAAAATTAATAAGAATTAAAATATGACATACTCTCTCATATACTTTCATTCATACTATGTAGATGAAATTCATTTACGTTTTATAATATTCACATTCACTCAGGCTAAAAGTGATCCACAGTAGATAATGCCTAATATTATAACTTAAGATAAGTTCCTATACTCTATAATATTTTATATGCATAGAAAATGATGGGGGGTATGTCGTACTAGTATACAAATGTTAAGTAGAGTCATGAATCAAAGAAATTATGCAAGGCGACTGACTTTTATGTCCAATTTGGAATCGCCTTAATGTTCTACATAAAGTTTTATTAGACAAACGAGATCTTCTACTATGTCACTATTACTTACTTTTAATTTATTATGACTAGTAATCTATTTGCAATCTAACATTTAAAACTCTCTTTTGCCCTCAGAAATTATATCCAATTCTGCACAGTTCACACATTTCTAACATTTAAACAAATCACTTTCCTTACAATTATAATATTTACCCACCCAAACATAGTCTAGCTAAATTTCGTAAGCTAATGTGAGATTTTCCGTTGGGATTTTCAGCTGAAAGTTGAAACTTAATTGCAGATAGGCAAAACTATCGTAACCTTTGCTAGCAAAATCTCCTGACTTCATGGGAAGAAAATAATATCCGTGCTGTTAATAAATTGGGATGGTGTTTTACAATAAAATCTCCAGGTTTTTACCATCTGTATATCTTAGGCTAACTTACCCGTAAAAATTTAAGCATAAATGTGATTTAATTGACATGAATATCTTAACTGCTGACTCCAATTAAAAAATTAAGTTATTATTTCTGTTTCTATTAACAGTAGTTTTACACTCATTGCAAATGATTGTTTGTGTATTCCATGTTTTATTTAACTGACATTAAGTTTTTAAGCATGTTAACTGCAGTAATTTGTATCGAGGGTAGTTTTTTACTTACAAAATGATAGAAATCTCGATTTTTTTAAAAAATCATGTAATAATGCATTGTACCTAGTAAAAAATGAATTCTCGCAATAATATTAGAAATAGAGAACGTAGCTATGTATCCTAAATCATTTTCACAAGATACTTCTACGCTGTTATAATGTTGAACTGAAGAAGAACCTGGATTATAATGACAAGACATGAGGAAGATAGCTTGGACAAATATAAAATACATTTATGATTTTCCTTTGCAATTCTATGTACACACAGAGAGGAGAGATAAAGATTTACATACAAACAAGTCTGTCAACGAAATGGACAAACAAGACAAGGATGATAGAAAGCAATTTATTTAGCTGTGTAGTATTTTCTATTTCGTGTACAGTTGTTGTTGATGTCATTGTGTCTGGCTGGCTGGATGGTGTGAAATGTTACGTAATAATAGATGAGAATGTTTATGTATGTTCAGCAGCAGTTCAGTAGTGAATGTGAAGGAGTCTACAGGACTTTTTAAGTATGCACTATCTCGTTTTATCTTGTCTTGTTTGTCAACTTGTGTCCAGTCTGCTGCGTCTACTAGTACACAGTCCTCCATTGACATTACTTTTCATAGTGATGCATTGTCACCGGCATCCAGAAACATCCGTCTTGTCAACTTAAGGGGAATGGACGAGGGCTGGACAGAAAATCAACTCAGCTCTAGACAGAAAAGTTAATTTAGCCCCGAACTAAATAAAAAAAAAACGATTTCCTTCCACTACTCACCTACATTCCATTTCTATCTTTATCTGATAAAAAATAACGACATACTTCCCAACATCTTTCATACACTCTACAACAAAATTGTAAACATAAAATATGAACATGTCTCATTCAAAATCTGTCAAAAACTTGAATTTATCTTTACAAAACCAGAAATACAAATGTCACCTGTCTAACTACTTCAATATAGAAAACAATTAACTGTGTCTGTAAGATCTTCAAGAATTATTATAGCCTTGCCATGAAATTCACTTTCTATCTGTGCAATTTTAAAATTCAGAGATTCGATTTACGCCAATAATTTGTTATTTAATACAAAAGAATGTCAATGGTTCAACATCTAATATAAAATGCAAAATTCATCTTTCTTGTAGCTTTCCAATAATTCCTTGTGTGAGGATTTACTAGACGAAGTGAATCTGACATGAACATGTAAAGAATTATTGTATTAAATCATTTTTATCTGCAATTTTTAATGTTTAGAGATTTTCATGCTCTGCTGTCAAAGAATTTATTTTTGCACAGTCTTTTAGGTTTTGTGGAATAGATAAGCAACAGTGACATTTCATATTCCGCTTTTTATAAGTAATGACACGCCTACTTAAAGATGCTGTGGTGAAAACCCAGCGGAGATGAAAAGTAGAAAATTTCGATCATATTTATTTTATCAGAGTCAGTCGGACAGTTGGTAAGTAGTTTGACGCTTGATGTGTACTTGTTTCTGAACATCTGTATTAGGATGGCCTGTCTCAGACTCTGTTCCATTCAACTCTCCCAAGAATTCCCATTTCGTACGCAACCAACACAATTCAATACAACAGAAGATCATATTATTGTAAAAGCACTTTTTCCTATACTTATAGTAAATAGATTTATATAGATAGGAATATTATTATGTCATGACTAGGCAGGAAAAGTAAACCCAAAGCTACAACCTACAACCTACCTAAACTAAATCCCGGGTATTACCACTCTATTATAAAGTAGGAAGGAGAAGAGACACGTTTGCTAGTGGACAGACAGACAGTGACAAATCACTTTGACAATTTTTCCCCAAACTTGTTTCTTGACAATTTCACGAAAACTTTCCGTTCCTCCTCACTTCAGTTCTAATATCTTCTGTTTCTCTCTCTCTCTCTCTCTCTCTCTCTCTTCTAAAACTCAACCATTCAATACTTTCTTCCCACTCCAATTCAACCATGTACGTCGTACGTACTTTTACTCATCTGATAAACTTACACGTTAACTCACATGGAAAATGAATGAACTAAATTGAAACTGCGCATCACTTTTATTCAAAAACAAATTGCAAGTATGTCAAATTCGTTTAAAATTACTTTTGCTATAAAACGCAGAGCAATATTTTTTAATAATCTGTTATAATAATTAAAACAATTAATATAGATGTAGCATAATTTTTTGTAAAGCATCTACTTACATAATTAACTACCCAAAAGGTTATTATTTAAAAGTAGGTAGCAACAAATTAAGATGATCATTTTGGCGAATTGTACACATATTTAATTGCATTTTTGCAATACGAATTTGTCAAGAGATGAATGCAGGGGTTATATTATTATTATGTGATATTTATGGAAGATGATTTGACAAACGCAAATTGGATGTAGGCCAACCTAATTCTAATAATTTATTCGACTATAATTAAATTAGTAAGAAATGTATTTCATCCAAGACTTACCGTATGCAAATTAAGTAGGTAGGTCGACATCATTATTTTTGCTTCGGTTGCCATTAATTTGCCATTAGAGGGATACTGATTGATTCGGTCTTGGATACTAATCTGCATACATCAGTTGTGTCCCTTTCAGGTTAAGGTAGGGACATGTATTAGTTTGCCAGTATTTTCTATGCATTCAAGAATTTGCCATTTCTATGCGCTCATCTATTCAGACAGTACAAACATTTCTAATTTCCAAAGACATTAATCTTAGCAGAAAGCTATGACAAATCCACATCACAGTCACAGTATGATACGAGATCTATTTGCAAATCTAGAGCATCTATATAATTATTATGTATGTTTGGATCATTGAAAATGTTTATGCTATATGGACTCGTTCTTACAAACTTACAACTTAGATAACCATAATTGATCCTCATACATTAGGATAGAAAAGCTTTGGATCTCCCGGCGACCTTATCTCAATAACGATTGAACGATATTATGAATATTGCCTTGAAATGAACCCAGATACATAAAGATTGTGTTTATTGATCGTATATCAACGTTATCATCAAAGATAAAAGATAATGCTTAATTCTATGTGCGATTTCTTCCTGAATCCTGACTTTTCTGGCCATCTGGCCATTTGGAGCTACAAGTTACAACTATATTCTTACGTACCAAGGTATATATTATTTGTAATATATACCTACGGAAATAAATGATTGTATGCTATATAATCTGCTTGATCAGGAAACGTTTTCATTGCAAACTTAAGACCAATTTTATTCTGGTCATGCTTACGTTCCATTTTTAGAAAATTCTATCATACCATTGATTATAGTAAGAGTAAAATTAAGTAATATTAAGTCAGGAACCAAAATACTCCATCTACAAAATACAATGCGTTTTCTGCGTCTCCAATCTCAAAAAAAGTAGCAGTCATTGAATGTAATAATAGTGCATTGCCAATGTACACATATTCTCCTGTTCCCATCACCCCACATTATTTTAAGCTCAATATTATTGCATTGACGTAAAACGTAAAGCAGGATACCTTTCTCCAGGAAACCTTTTAAAATCAGTCTCCGAAAGAAAATTATAAAATGATGAATACCTAATATTATAATATTTTTTGCTACACTATTTCATGTCGAAGACTCATATAAATCATATTGTCTTTTTTATGATATATGGTAGATATATGTTATAAATACTGGAGTACCTATACACACTAAATGTATTGACTAAACCAGTTAACCACACATAGGTAATGTAAAGGAAAAGCATAGTGTAGTGTTAATCTTGAAAAAGTAAGTAGAGAAAAGAAGGGAATTTATTGGAAGAACTCGAGGAGCTGAAGAGTAAGAGAGTAAAAAGGAGTTGGGGACAGGACAGAGACACTTTATGCATAGAATAAACAGGACGTGTCCATAAATAGGTAGCTCTAGCCCAATTTTGTCTGTGTATGATATTATAGAAAACAGAGAATAGTATGTAGTAAGAGATTAAGGTAGAGACACAGACACGTTTGGTAATAGCTACGAGAGGGTCGCGGGGAGAAAAGAGAATAGAGATTCTTTTTTCTAGACTATTTGGTCGTCTGTAATGCATGGAGTGTAAATCAATTTGTCTCTAGAGTCTCTTCACTTCTACAGACTCCTCCGTTGGGTTCACTTGTTGTTACTGTCACGTTCTTCGACGATTGCATTCTCCTACTTCTTCTACGTGTGGCCATATTAATGCTCCTCTCCTGCTTTTCTTTCCTAGACAACTTTTCCCGTTTTCCCCTTTTCCTTCATTTTACCATCTTACACACTCTCTCTTCTTTTACAAAAGAACGACACTACATAGGAAAACTAACACAGCCCATTTTAATATTTTCAATATGAATATGTACATTATCTTCTCCTTAGCTATAACAATACTAGAGAATGCTTCAGGTGCATACACCCTGTTCCCACTATTTGCACACTTAACTATAACATAGTCACATGCAACTCATAATTCAACATACATTTCCATTAACGATATTTCCCTTTCAATATAAAACCTTAAAAAACTTTCTCTTCCACAAACACAAAGTACAAGGACCTTATAAACGTGTGAAAATGAAAAAGATGATACCTATAGACATCTGCTCAAAGTCCTTAAGAATTCTACAAAAAGTTTCGGAAAAATATCGAGAAGAACAACTCATAGAAAATTCCGGGACATTTATTTTCCAATGCTTTGATATTCAAAATAATATTATGAATATGCTTTGATTTCATATCTATCTTATATTAAATAATATTTTAATAGAAAATTCTATTAAAATCATAAAGGGTGAGTCAGCAGTAATTACTTAAAATGCACAGAATTAAGGGTCATTTGTTGCAGCTTCGTTTCTCAAGGACAATCGACTCCTAAAAGTTTTCAATGAAAGAAAATGTGATTTCTGAATGAACGATGAGTGAGCTGTTTTCAATTCTTTTGTTAGAACTTGTGTTTGACTTTTCTGGTTTTCCTGATCCTACGTGCTTAATTGTGAATTTGTGAAACAGAAAGTTATGTTAAGGACTCTCCTTCAGTGAACGTGGAAAATTGTGAGGAGAAGGAAAGAGAGGTTCTTATTCTGCAGAAGATTATTTGTCCCTGTTTGTTATTTTTTATTTTATTTTCTATAGAAGGTCATTCTTGCTTCCAACTTGAGGGGAAGTAAAAATTTGGCAATTATTTCCTGAGTGTAAAAGTATTTTTGTAGTGAAGAAAAGGATTGGATATCAATAGTAAACGGGTGAGTGGATAAGTAGGAAAAAGGATGGGGGGAATTGGGCTGATCCTGTTGACTTTTGCAAGTCAGATTGAAATAAAAACATTAGCTTTGATCATTGAATAGGTGGTAACTAGAGCAGAAGATGAAAAGGAGACGACAAGGGAAATCCAAAGCATATCTTCTTATTAGAGTAAGTTTATATTATTTGCTTTTTAGTGCTTACATGTTCAGGAGAGAAAGTGGTAGGAGAGATGATGAAACTACAAATCTGGTTATCAACCTGCATGAATCTTAATAGATTCAGAAATGCAGAGCAGAGGAAAAAGAATGAGGAAATGAGGAAGTATATAAATATCCACGACCTCGTCGTCGTCGTCTTTCTCCTCACTGAGCAAAAAAGGAAAAGGCAGAGAGGAGGAAAATTGAAAGGGGGAAGCTTCCCTTAAATAATAAAGGAATAAAGAGACACTTAGTGGAGGCAGACACGAAACGACTACCTTTTATTTATCCACAAATCTCCTTTTCTTCATATTATTATTATTATCGCCATTACCCGTCCCATTATGCATCATGGAATGGCCCCCGCAAAAAATCCACACAAATTCAATGACAACACATAAAGTCACTGCGGATTCCCTAATTTCGACGCATTCATTCGAAACCGAACTATGACTTACTAGTTACTTTATGACTCTCCTGCCCGTAAAAAACCAACCAAACCTACACAAATAAATAGGAACACGAAAGAAAGGGGAAGAATCCACTTTTCACCCATTCACTCTCACAAAATTCCTCCTGAACTTTTATGCTGTCATGCCATGGCATCCCCAATCTCTCTATACTCAACTAACTAAATATATAAAACACAAACACATATACCGGACAGAGAAACAGTAATTGCTACTTTCGAATGGCTTATGAAAAGCATTTCACTTTTACTGCCGGATTTACATTTCCTTCTTTCACTAACGGGATTTGGTCACTTAACTACACACCATACGAATCTACACAGAAAATACAATAAACTTCGTTTTCTTTTCGAAATCCATCATTTTCTGGCAAGCTCAGAAAAATAATTGACAATTCTAACATTTTATAGTGTTTTGGCGTGATTTAATTATTGCGTAGTTAGTTTTTTACGACTTGTTATTATTTCTTCACAGTAATATCATTTAGATTCTTCTTTCGCATAATGCGGCATGATTTACATTATCTGTATTACATAAGCGTACTTGATAGAATGAATTTTTGCTGTCAAAAGTGTTATCTACTCTACTCGATGATAGATTTACCCTTAAAATATTTAAAAAAAGAGTTGACAGGTAGAGGAAATAAGAAATTGGAGTTATTACAGGATGATTAAGTTTTGATAAGAAAATGTTAGTGATTCAAATAATGGTAAGGTTTGTTAGATTGAGTATGAGATTATGGGATTAGCTAATCTTGAATCAGTTCAGAGTTAGAAGACTCAATCAATGGCAACTCTAGTGTGTAATGTATAAACAGAGATGAGAAGAGTCGAGATGAGCCAATTTTCTCGAAAGTCAAACATTTTTCAATATTATTCTGCCGACTCCTCAAGTTGTGAGTTGTGGTTTGACTTTCTTTGCTAACTAAGTACCTTCCCACAGATATACCCAAGGTAGGTACTACTATAGGTACATGACAACACATTAACTATAGATAGATCTCTCTATATTTCAGATATTCCTCTTGATTTCTCCGCACATGGATTTTGCTAGGAAGTTGATGTTTAAGTTGAAACTGCTCGTTCAACTGAGAGGTCAATGGGCTTTCCAAACCAGCCAACTTTCCACTTGAAATGTCAAATAGCCGTTTTCAATTTGATTCAATTTGACTCAATTTCAGCCTTGCCGACGTTTCTTTCCCGTTCCTCGGCACATATTACTCTTACGACTGTGAATCAATATATCCCATAGGTGTATGTGTATATCTTAGCATCATCCCATCAAGTGACGTGTACTATGTTAGATAGTACCTTCAACATCTGAATACGAGTTTAAGGGTTGACATTGCATCATGTACATATACACATTCTTAAAGATACAGACAGAGAGAGGATGAAGATAAAAGATCAGAGCGGTACTTACTGTTACGGAGAGAAATTGCTCTTCCTTTCCTCGACTTTCAATTCCTCGCCTCCTCCTCCTATTCCATTCTTTTCCTCTTTGCAAAATCCCTTCGCATACACAGCACAAACTACCTACCTAGTCCCTTTAACTAGAGCAAAACTTCCCTTTCGTTACATCACACACAGCCAATTCTCAAATTCCTAGCTCTAATAATAAGGACGCCTTCAAAACATGTCAAGTGTACATTCCACTGCATTTTCAGACTGAATTTCCATTCAGTCTACTCAGCGTGTTTATTATTTTACGTGGATGATTGCTACTAGATTTGTAGGATGTAGGACAGAGGAGCTCTCAAAAATAAATACAAGTAAGTAGTACTCTACTCACATCATGTACCCAAATGAAATTAACAAATTTTAATATCTACTCGGATTAATTGAGTGAGATAAATGTTAGATGATTGAATAACGTTCAGTTATATTTACCAGTTTCAATTTGAAATTCCGCAGATATACACTTGTCATTTTAAGGAAGTCAATTCAGAAATATCTTTTTGAGCAATAATACCATTTTTGTCGTAAATTGTTAGATATATCTTTACGGGTTTCAAATATGCCGATTTCAGTAGTAGCTTTTAAAACATTTAAGTATAAATTATTTTAGCAGTAAATGTTGATACACACCGATTTTTGCAGCAAATTTTTGATACATCCATTTCCTCATCTGATAATTTTGGCAGTTATAAAAGGAATTTGTTTTAGCAGTAAATGATTAGAAGAATGACTCTTTGTACTACAAAATGTTACACTACATCCTTTGCTTAATAATAATAATCCTTCTCAAAAATTTTCAATGAAGAGTATGAAAAGGGACAGTTGACCCATAAACACATCCCATAAATCCCATAGCTATTCCATTCACGAATCATGAACGATTGCATTTTCCTATTGCAGTTGCTGTGAATCCGAAGAATCTATCTTGGAGATAAAATATTTTTGTAACAAAAAGATGTCTCGCAAACAATTACAGCTAGTTCGTTTCATTTATTTCGATTCGTGAATGAAAAGCATTGTAATATTATGTAGTAACATTTATATAACTCATATATAAGGTACCTATAACTATACAAAATTCAAATATACAGTATAGCTGTATCTATTTGTATAGCAGAGGAGTATTACATAAAGTAAATATAATCAGAGTAGGATCAATTGTATAGTTTGCAATATTAAAGGGAGCAAAAACCAATTTCGTGTTTCTTCTATTTGTATGTACAGTTCTCGAGTAGAAATTCGGAAGAGTTCTATAAAATCCTATAAGAGAAAAGAGGGCAGGAATAGAAGAAGTAGAGACTAGAGAGAGAGAGAGAAAGAAAAAAAGGAAAATATAGTGCTGTCTGATTGTGAGTGAGTGTATGTTGGTTGACTAATGTCTACTTTGAATCCTACGTGCAGACTAACGTACACATTTGAAATTATTGGCTTTCTCTGTTGAATTATAGAATATGGGAGTATGGGCATGGGAATGTTGTCGGATGCCATGCACGAGTTATATATTTAGTTACTCAATTCTGTGTCTTTGCTTTGCTTGGTGGACTCTCGTCGACTGAAATTGGTTACACTGCTTTGTGCCGAATATAATGTGACCGTGTCAACTTAAGTCAAATCAAGTCAACGCTAAGCAAAGTCAACTCCGTAGCTTCCTTCCTTTCCTTGTCCGCGTCCGCCTTCGTGTTCTTTTTTAACTTTACATAAGAATCAAACTGGATATAGTAGAAAAAGACAGAAAAGAGAAAAGAAAAGCTTAAGCTGCCTAATCGAAATCTAAAGGGATGGATCTATCTCTCTCGTGTATGTGTGTGTATAGACTTTCTGCTTTGTGTGCATAAATGTCATTAAACCTTTTTCTTTACTTGGCGACTTGAATTTTTCCACTGTACAGCACGATTTACTTTTTAGAAGAGTATTTTCAGTCTGACGATTGTTGTAGCAATGTGTGCCCTGTACGTTAGTACATGGAAGAATCTTATCGAAACTTTCTTTCCAACTTAACGATCTTCTTCCGATAGAGATTCTATCTTCTAGTATCTTCTTCTTATGTAGTTGTACCTATCTAAATTTTTCTATATAAGAAAAAAAAGATACATGAAAATCGTCTCTAGAAACTTCAGTCGCACACGCTAATGCACTTCTATTAGAAACTATAGTCCCCTGTCTTATCTTCTAATCTCAACTAAATCCCCTAAAGGAAGGCTAAATAAAGACTTCTTACACATACTCTAAGTACTGTACTTAAAGACAGCTCGACTTTTACATCCCTCTCTCTCCCTCTCTCTCTCTACCTTTTTAACTTTGTCCTACTCTCAGTCAAAAGTCTACAACAATACACTCTAGCTTCCTTTTTAAATATATACACAGTAGCCCGACCAATTCCGCTTCCTCTTTTTCTCTCTAAAGATGCGATTTAGGTAAAATCATTTCTAAACTCTCCTACTTTTATACATAACACAACAGAACATCAAAAATAACGATACTGTTGACAAAAAGTGGCGCACGCTATAACAATAACGACAGTTCCTTTAAACAAGCACAAGCCTTCGAGTTTACTTTAAAATCCTCCTCATCTTCTCAGTCATGATGCTCATCTTTGAACAAGAATTACAAAATGCTCAACACGACAGATGATTTCCTCATGACATCGCAAAAATGCACATACTTAATGCTCACAAACTAACAGCAGCAAATGCACCGCACATAATGTGTGTCAAAGCAAAAGAAAATATTTTAGGAAATCTTCCATTCCACAGAACTAGCAAGCGGATTAAAAAACGTCGACCTCCGCCCATAATGCTATAGTCGATTTATTTATTCAACACACTAGGCATCCGTAGATATTCTTATTATGACAAAATAATATTAGTCGTATCCTAATTAATAGATCGTGGGTCAGAAATGGTGGAATGAACAATAATTGTTGTGGAAAACCGTAATTTATTTTGTTCATTATCATTTTTTATTGATCAAAATAATAATATTTCAATTTGGATTAAGTGTGCTAATAGATTTTTCTAAACAAACTAACAGCGCTAATAAATGTTATGTATTCCAATTCTAATAATTACTTGATTGATCAATACTCGCAAGAAGCTCATGTTTTAGAGCTAATTAAAACCGTACACTTCCTACAGAGGTACTTAACCAATTCAAATGAGATTTAATACAAATTAAAAAGTATTAAACCAAATATCATCAGTGTGCTTAACTTGTGCTTTAAAAATTTCATCACAACCAAAAAAAGAGCAACATTATTAAACAAGGGAAAAACGCAATGTCTGCGTAACATTTTTAACTTTGTAGGAAAATGTCGGTAGAGAATTACAGATATTTAGCATTAGAGGGTATATTGTATAATAATAATTAATTGTAGTTAAGTTTCTATATTATTATATATAGATAAGAAGCTCCATATATTTAGCTGTATATATATTTGATTCACATTATTATTAGTATTAGTATAATGTGTAGTGTAAATAGTAAACTGATACTAGATATTATATAAGTAGATGCCATCATGAAAGTAGGCAAGTACATACATATACAAGATTATTATACACAAATATACAGATACTGACAAAAAGTATGAACTCACATTGTGAAAATGTATAGCACTCATCTTATGATAGTATTATAATATTATAGTAGTAGGTAGGAGTCTTTGGCATTATGGCAAGTACTTAAAGGAAGAAAAGGACCTGCCGAGCGATGCAAACACTGAGCTTGCGATCTGCTATCATAAAGATATCACATAGATAGATAATACAATAAATACATGCTATATACATCTTTCTCCTTTCTGTTGTGCAGGCAGAGAGTATAGGAGAGGAGACAACATTATTTCTTTCTCTTCTCTCCTCTCTACTTTCCTTCTTAGATAAGACATTATTAGTAGAGACATCGACAAAGTCTGCAGGATATATTTATAGTGGAGAACTGTGTGTGGGATGAGAGGAGATGCTTTAGTTTATTCCTGTACTTATGTACAGTGTACTACAAGAAGAAGATATAAGGTACTTACTTTTTGTCGACTTTATTTCTCTATCTCTTTGCATTCCATCGAATCGGTAATTGAGTTCTGTTGAATAGGTACTCGTCAAGATAGAGAGAGAGCATAGCAATTCAGTAGGTACAGTGGGCATTATTGTGGTACGTTATGTACTACCTACCGTGAAGACTTAATTAACACCCCAGGGCTCCTATTGTGTATACGAGTATAAGTGTGTATCAGAAAAAAGACATTTTTCGATATAATTTACTGGATTATTTGATAATTATTTGATATAATTTACAGATAAGGCATTAACAATTAAATTTTACTTGGGAAAAGTTTAAAAGAGAAAATTATCATCGGAATAAACATTTGGTCAGGTTATATAGTGTGAGTCAGAAATAACTTGAAGTACAAATTTCCCCATAGCACATCAAAATTTTCAATTCTTCGACTTTTTACCATAAGTGGTGAAAGTTTAATTTGCTTAGAAAGGGTTGAAAAAAAATTTAATGTCCTGTTTATCGTAAAAATTGGAAATAAAATTTACATGGTGAAAGCTATAACACAAGTTACTTTTGGCGGACACTGTTGGGTATATTCTGCAACAAAAAATGGGCGTGTTTGTTTTTTGGATATGCGAATATTTATATTTCCGACGGTTGTTTGTCCCTAAAATCGAAATAGGAGCCGATAGGATGATTTATTTCAGATCCGGGGTGTTGATGTCTTTTTTACGGTACGTTAGAAGTTATGGTACATACATACACTTGTGTACAGAAGAAAGTAGATAAATTCGCTATATAGTTGAACTAGAACTTTGGCAATTTCACAGCGGTCGTATACTATAATCTGGAACTTAGGTTCGGTTATTTTAGTTAGTCCACCATGTCTCGTTTTCTGGATCTATTATTAGTGTAAGCGAGTGTGTACGGAGTCGCTACTTGGTTTTTGTTGAAATTTTCAGTGAGGGCAGGGTAGGGCAGGAGGATATTGGGTAGTAGCAATATGGAAAGTACTTCTACATATAGAAAGTACTATGCTTATGCTATACATCAATATGGTACGTGGCCTCCCGCCCGACGGACCCTTTTTTCTGATGATGAAGACTCCCTGAGTGTCGACTTTTATGGGGACGTTTGGAAGAACTCATCGTGAACTTAAGTCCCGAAGGCTCCATTATTCCATCGTAGCAACAGTCTTCATCTCCGTCACTCAAGTCACGAGGGTCCGAGAAGCGGGTCGGCGGTTGAATTCTGTCACAAAAACTAAACGTATTTGGACCTAATAATTTTAGAGAACAAAAATCATTCAATTTTATTTTAGTATTACACATACTACACACAAACACGAGACATTGTACAAGAGGGCGAGAGAGAGAAAGAAAAAACTCTCTCACTTTCTCACTTTTGATTTTACTCTTCACCATTCCCATTTATTGTTTACACGAGAGGTGAAGAAACTTATTTTCCCCACAAAGTAAAAGGGGAAAGCCTCCAGGTGAAAGTTCTTCCTTTATCAAGACTGAAAATTTATTTTTTTTCCGTCGGTCAAAGCATGTTTCAAGTTATGTCGCATATAAATAAATAAATACAGAGAAAGTAAGAAGGAAAACTATGACTTTCTCCCTCGCCCTCATGTCACAAACAAATATATATACCCAAAGATGTAAACTATCCAACAGACTATAAAATATTATACTATAGCTTTCTAGTATTATAGTAAAGCCATAGCCATAAAGCATAATATTTGCATATAGCAAGATGTAGCACTATAAATTATATAGCAAATAAGCTAGCACATATTTTAGCGACTAAATAGCCCACTAGAGTAAATTCATAGCAAACCTGAAAGAGGTTTCCTCCGTATGACTCGAGTAGCCTGAACTGCTACGAACACGTTGCTTTGCACTTGAGCCGCTCTGAACACTTGATTTAGATTTACTCTTGCGTGACATATAGGAAGACTTTCTAGGGCCGCCCGTAGGCGAAGAGTCAGTCGAAGAACTTGAGTGATCCGAAGTTATTACAGGGTCTACCATGCAAACAACACAACAGAACACATAGTCACATACCCTTCTTCACCACATAAATATACGAGCAGTAACTTATATTACTATTTTCTTAGATAGCAGACAGAAGCCTACTATCTATACATAACTTAATGAAAGAAAGTGAGTGAGTACATAAATACGTGAGTGAATATCCAACTTCTTCACCCGCTACTACCTTCATTCGTAATGTGAATCAAGAGAAACTTGTTTTCACTTTGTAATTTGCTTGCGTTGCATACGCTCCAGTTGCAAAGCCAAAGATATATACAAGAAAAGATTCCGACCAAGTGTCAGACACTGAATTCAAGTCAAAATGAAGAAAGTGCGTGTTGTGCGTGAGTGTATTGTGGATAGAATTGCCTCCGAGACTTCAACTACCGCCTACTACATTTCTATTCGTGTCTCACTACACAACTCACTCACTTAAAACCTAAAGTCAGGTCCTGACTCCAAATAATCCTCCTGCTGATGGAAAATCCTAGCAATCCTGGTATCTACCAAAATATTCCAGGAAATTATTTAAAAAAATACAGGGAACGAGATTGCAGAAACGAGAAAATTGAGGGGAAATTCTTTTGACTTTTATTTACTAATTTATTTACTAAGACAAGACATTGGTATGGTATACGTCGATCGCCACGAATTTTCCTTTCAAAAACAAAAAAAATGGGATGAATATTCACGCGAATCTCGAAATGCTTTCGAATTTTATGAAAAATGAATACTTCTCTTAGACGATGTAAATGAAACGATAACAATATTAATACATGACCTATATATCTTAAGGGTAGAAAAAATTGACAACGAAATAATTTATTCAGTCGGTATTGTATAAATACCTACTGCAATTATTTTCCCTTAAATTAAAATGGATTTTCAGAATTCCAGGGAGAAAAGGAGATTTCCACCAGTGCCTATTTATCTGTACTCCATGACACGCATTAAAATATGTACGGCATGAGTTGTTGTAAGTCGTAACTAGTCAATAAGAATAAGTTAAGAAGTAGAAAAAAGGTTATATTTATCGTGTAGGAAGTAGGAAAGGCGATAGGATCAAAATTGCAAAGCAAAGCAGACAGTAAATGATGTGATGTGTATATTTATATATAAATGTGCGTTGGAAAAGTAAAGCTTTGAAGTTGTGTGATAGTAAAAAGTTCAGAGACTGAGACTGGCTATCAGAGTCAGAGAGAGTCTTATCTAACATTCAACTCAATCACATTACATGAGAGGTCATGATCAAACGCTAAGGTTAAGTGAAAGGTTTCGGATTTGTAAGTTTGACGAGAACGAGAGAGAGCGAGAATATAATGGAATGTGCCGTGTGTTGGTTTGAGTTGAGCTCACCGGATCTTTGGCGTTGTCGGAAAGTGACCATTTCATGCTGAATCTGCATGGGATTGGAGTTTGGCTGAAGATGCCTTGGCATGTGATGAATTGGTGAACAATTCTGGTGATGTTTCTCCCCTTCGGAATCGGACCCTAGGGTGTCATACTCTGAAATGGGCATATGCAATGTCAGGATTTTCTTTACTTCCGAATCCGTGCTTGCCATATTGTCCGACTCCTGACTTTCAAAATCCTTCCCTTTCCGTCTCACTTTTGTGTATTCAGGCTCCTAAACACCAAAAAATATAAGTTAGCAAGGGAATTTAGTGCCACCTAAGATAGGATAAGATAGTCTCATCCACACTTATAAACAACACCAGAAGAGATAGCGGATTCCCCATTGGATTCTCTACGAGTCTTCTTGGCCCGGCTTCTTTCCTTCCTCCTTTTTAACTTTTCTTACGATCTATACACATCTTGTCTCTCTAAGAGCGAGTTTAAGTCTGCGACGAGGAACAGATTCCTATATGTCCTTACTATGTGTAACTCTTGGAAAAAGATAAATCTGGAAGTAAACGAACTCTAAAACTCAACTAGCCAGGATATTTTATGAACTCACAACCGAGTTACACACTGTTAGTTTCTTGATAAAATTATATTCTTACACTAAAGTCCTATAGAGAGAGAAAGATCCTTTTATCAAATAAGGTTGTGTGATGTTGTCCAAAGACAAGTCTATACATATGCTCGCTTAATAATATTCTCAGTAATAACTTTCATGGAACAAGCAATATCTTTTTATATAGGTAGTCTATGAATTTATATCGTTAAATCTTGAACCTCTGTCTGTGAGGACTTTTTTAAGGGATCCCATCTTATGGCGGTCATGTTAAAAGTTAAGGCACAATGTTCTTGATTTGCTTTTATTCTATTATCAAGTTATGCTATAGACTTTTCTGCTCTTACTTAATATACCTAGAGAGACATTTTACACACATGCATTATAACCCGGGCGTTTAAGAACTCAGTTTGCTTTATAGGCTAATAAATAAGCATAATAATATTGCCTACCCGGAGTTGGATGGTAGCCTGGTTGTACAAAAATCCGGGTGACTGGACCGAATGATAAGGACCACTGTAAATGTTGCCGACGTTGTACATCGTGTCTCCCGTGTGTCGACCGAATTTCTTTTTCGACCCGCCTTTTGTCAATAATGGTCTACCCGGTGGCTTTTCCGGCAGTTGGAACGTTGCGTACGGGCAGATATCGTCTATGTAATCTGCCAAAAAATGTCATACATTCATCCTGTACTTTTTAGCGAGCTACACTTTCACCATAGCACATAGAATTTGGAGTCTCACTCCGAAATTTAGACACAGACTTACTTAGAAAGTACACTATAGGAGTATAATGCACGATTCTATTCACTAAATGTGCAACGTGAGAAACGTAACTAATGTAAGTAAACCTACCCAGTAGCCTACTTTACTACTCTAATAATATTTTATATCCTGAAAGCAACCAACTTTAAATGCTACGTTACTTCCTTGCTCTTACCCGTCCTTTTTGGCAAAGGTGCCGTTTACTTTACAGCTTCGTTGACTTTACTCATATTATTATTACTACTTACAGACTACCTATCAGCCATATCAGTGAATTACGTGCTAACAAATAATATTGGAAACCCTTTTCAACCATAAATGATAGTAAAGCACCTTCAAGGAAATCCTACATAACTCTAACACCAATTTCTATCTGTAACGTGAACCATGATATCTGTTCGCTTCCTCTAATGTAGATACCAAAAATACAAATATTCCCATTGCATTAAAGCAAATAATTAGTATATTCTCGTATTCCATAAACAATAAGTTTGATTTAAAACCCGTCGCATGAAAACAAAGATTTGCTAATATTTTCCAATTTAAAACTTCATCAGGTCACAATCAGGTGTCTTGCTCCATATCCGGTAGTATGAACTTAACGTCACAGGAAAACCCGGTAACGTTTTTACTGAATATCAAAATCAATGATTCTACTAGAAATTAAAAATGAACGTAAATATATTTGTGCGAATCTTTTAGCTAATCTCAAAGATTTTGCAAATAATTCACATAAGAGTAGCTATCTGCTATGTACTTAGAAGAGGTATCAGTAGAAATGATAAAAGAATAAAATCTATTTTATCTAAATAGGGTCTTGAACTGAAATAAAGTCTTCATTAGGGCAATAAATTCCATAAAAATTTGGCAAACCTGCAGAATCGATAGTTTTGTAACGCAGAGTGTCTTCGTGCAAAGGTTGATCTGAGCTTTTGACCACGCAGTAATGCTGTTCTTCCCGGTTTCTAAGATTTTGTGTTTGCATCAAAGTTTGAAGTCCACCTGGCGTGTCGCCAATCACCGTTTTCGGACCGTTGACTCCCACACCTTTTCAATAAGAACGTAAACTTAGCTAACTAACTGTGAAGCTGAACTACTGGCACATTAAAACTCATGAGGCATCACATGAAATCATAATCATCAAAGTTGACTTTTCACTTTCCTTTTTCTCCCTCCCACCTCTCTTTTCTGTCACACTCATCATATTTTTATCGTGCAAAAAACTAACTTTATATCACGATACGGAACCATCCATACGGATTCTTTAAATACAAATTCACTATTGTTCTTAATTTCAAAACGTGCCTTATTTACGTAATATCCGTATATTTTTAATATCTATATATATGAAAAGAAAGGATTTTATTAATAATTCGATCATCCTGAGTTGGGTTTACTATTTATCAGGCGCATTCTACACAATTGGTTTCTGATTTTATCAAACAATTGCAAATTTGTCGAAGACTAATTATCTGCATGTACAATCAGTACGGTATTATTATATGTCAATTCACAAATCGGTAATTAGGTAGCGCTTTAAATACTTATTTAGGGAATTTATACACAAAAGTTACTGTGTGATATCTATCTATAAGTGTAAATAGTAATTTTTAGTATGATCAATTATAGTTTTCCATGAAAGTATGTTTATTGTGCAAAATTCTGCCTAAAATCCACTAAAAATTACACTTCCATGTATACTCATGTACAATTGTGTAAGGACAAAATTTTCTTAGCTTTTCCTACATGAGCAATAAAAAACGTATTAAATAGCTCGATCAGCATTCTAAATTTTAGTCCAGTTCGCAGTAGAGCAGTTTGTGATATGTTCCGTTGAGTTAACTAAATGTCTCATTATGAATTCGGAGTCGAGACGAAAACTAAAAAGCCGTCGGAGCTTTCTAGAAAGGTTATGATGGCAAAGATCAAACTCTATCAGACAGAGTCTCCGAGTTTTGTCATTTAATTAATTAACAGGAGGAAATTAGTGCATAGACTGTGAACAATACATGAGAGAGACGAAGGATATGGGTAGAGAATATCAACTCATTTCCTCCAACATGCATAAGAATGTAATAGAAAATCTAGTTCACGTAGAAATCATAAAATACAATGCATAGCTAATTAGTAATTAGTAGTAGAATATTATGTACACTAAACTATATGTGATTTGTATTCATTTGAGTTGAGAGAGTGAGTGAGAGAGAGAACAGGTTGCATTATAGAAGAGAAGATGGGAAAAGAAAGTAACTTACGTTTTCGGCGCACATAGCACACGAATGCAATCACGCCAGTGACAGTGAGCAGAGACAGAATAATGGGCAAGACAATTAGAAGAGACGCACTGAGCTGAGATGAACTCGTCGTCTCATCATCCTTCGAAACCTCCGAGTCGGCTTTTCCACTCAGATTCACTCCTTCACAATAAATTACAGTAATAGAAAATACACATACACAGACTCGAGTCATTCATATCAACTTTCCTTTAATTATGTCTTCATGCCTTTCCTTTTACACATAGGAATCCATCCTGACGCATTTACTACTTTCCTACTACGACACATAGTTAGTAGATTGTTAGTTATGTACAATTATCACATGAACCTTCGAAATAAGTTCCCTAGCTTTCCAGAGTTATTCCCTACGATCAGGATGGGAACTATGTACTAGTCATACAAAGTATTCCATCCTTTCTCTTTAGTGCACACAGTCAACACAGGATAAACAAAGTCAGCAGAGCGGAGAAAGTTCATTTAACGTCAAGAATTACACTTGTTTCATTGTTCTACGAGTTACGACGACTTTTCAGACGCATTATACAAATACAACACACACACTTTCTCATTTCCTACAACATTCTTATCATTCCCCAAAATGCTACCTAACTCCTTTCCTCCATTTCTGTAGCTAAGAATATTTTCGTCCTTGTTCTACGCCTTAGTTTGAGGTATCAATAAATTTTAAACATATATTACCGATATTATGCAATTGTAAACACAATTACACAACTGTGTTGTCTGTACACTCAGACCCACCTAATTAAAATTAAATGCAGACAAAATGTGCTAGGTAATAACTAACATTATTTAATAGAAATTATAAATATTGGTAAACTAAACTGGTATTGAAAAGTTTATGCAATTTGTGTTATTTTTACTCTCTTCTAGAAAACGGTAGATCTCCTGAGCTGAACTTTTTTTATTTCATGAACGCGTGTTGTACATTATACATCAAATAAATCTGATGTACTCGACATTGGCACTTCGGCAC
>JABASI010001874.1:0-22317 GCA_019776505.1 Tomocerus nigrus
TAAGTCACAACTGTTTACATTATCAAACTGCAAATGCAACTAACGCTACTAATTTTCCACCACAAGTGTTTCAGTCGGCTGTGTAAGACATCTTTTTTTAAACATATTCATAATTTTGTTTCATATATATCTTTAGGTGAATTAGGTGTTTCCAGTTGCAAAGTATATATGTAAATAGGTGTATGAATTATTTAAAATACGTGTATCGTTGGCATAATCATATGAAATTGTATGCTTTTACTTTTAGGGATCGCAGTGTAGATTTCCTTCTCGAAATTCCAAAAGTAATTCACCCTGTCACTCATGTTACTCAAAAAGAAGATTGGGATTGTGGAATCTCTTGTGTCGCAATGTGCTTGAATGACATACAACGACAAGATCTCTTTAAAAACTTGACTACTTTTTGTCACAACCAAGCAAATGGATTTGGCACAAGGCATGTAAAAAATATTGTAATATAAATTCTTCAAACAAAACCTGTTATCTCAAATGATTCGTTTCGTTCTATGACATTTTATTTCATTTTTGTGTTTACTTTACGCAGTACTTGGACAATTGACTTATGCTACCTTTTCGCTCATTATGGAATTAAGCATGAGATGTTTACAATCTCACTGGGAGTAAATCCAGAGTTAGGAAAGGAAGATTTTTATTCAGGAATCATGAAAAGGGTATATTAACATGTACTATATTTACATTTGTTACATATGATATATTTACATTTATTATATATGATAATATATTTGAAAATCATTTTCTAATTTCTTGACATAATTGCTCTTTAATGTATATAGGATACGAGACGCGTCATAGAACGCTTTCAAAACCGAGAGCGGTTTGGTATCAGTGCTTTCGAACGATCTCTCACCATTAAAGACATATTCTATTATCTCGCATGCACTGGCCCAATAATTGTTCTTGTCAATGCAAATCTAATGTACTGCCAAACTTGTTCCTGGAGGATTGCTCAGCTTTGCTGTATTTGGTGTCATCCAAAATATCAAGGACACTACATTGTCGTGACAGGCTACAATGTTGTCAAAAAAGTTATCTACTACCGTAATCCTAGTTTAACTGACAGTAAGTTGGATAAATATATTGTACATAGTTTGTAAATTAAATAGTCATAACTTTTTATTTGGTATTACAACTTTATATTGTATATGTTTTTCAAGGGATTTGTCAAATAACTGTGTCGGATTTTGAAGAAGCACGGAAATCTTTTGGAACTGACGAAGACACGATTGTTATCCAATTGGAGTCGCTTACTAAACCAAAGGAGCACGCTTGCTAATCGATGAAACGACCATATCAACAACAGTAATTGTGTGTAAATGTAAATATACAGTGCCTATAGCCAAAACTAACGACGAAAAACGCAATAGTATGTATTCAAATAGGTAAATGTACAGATATTAAGGAAAGCGATCGAGATTTATCAGTTGATGTAAAATGCTGAAGTGGCCAACTATTTATGTGTGCAGTGCAACTCAATAAGTCCATAGTGCAATAATTTTTGTAGAATTGCTTTAATTTCTAGAACCTCAATTTCTATATATAAAACCCATAAAACCACATAGAAGACAGCTTTATTTACTTTCTTAATAATAGCCAAGTTAATTGTTAGAGATTTGTAAATTATTTTTAAAGAACATTTTAGGTCCATAAGAACCAGAAGATTCTGTATGCAACGGAGTCTTGTTATTATTGTTATCATAATTTTTGTATATTCCCTTGAAAATGTAATCCAGAATTTCCTACCTTTTTCAGTTATGTGAATTGGATGGTGAAAAGTCAACAATGAAGTGTCTTGTATAGGTTTCCGACGAACATTCAACACTAAATAAAAGTGTCGCCTTTAAAGCCTTAGCACATTTAAGCTATTTGCAGCAATTCACAAGCAATTTAAATGACGGGAGATTACGACCTGTCACTAATACGAATTTTGAATAAAATTTTCTGCATTTTCATAAAATGATTAAAGCGAGCTGCCAGAGTGCAATACAATTACAAAAGGCTTATTAAAACTAAACATTTGTTTTTCCAATTGCACTTGCTTGTGCGATGCGCGTGATACATTTTTACATTATCAATTAAATCATTATCAACATTCGAAACAATTTACAATATTTACAAATGGTAAATCTGAAAAATATATTGTTGTTATTAATTTATAGTTTACAATTACACTTTTTATGCAAAAATTTATTGAAAGCACAATACTTCACTATATTGTTTCTCATGGAATTAATGTCTCAAAGATTTTTTTGTCTTTACAGTGTGCTTTAACTATTCAATGAGTCTTGTCGTTAATACTGATAATATTAGCGTTACTGGCAATCAATCTCTTCAAGCTAAGAAATTCTAGTCGTTGATACAGCTCTAAAATTATAATAAGGCACAATATCTTTAATATTGCTATTTACGTAGTATAATGTTTTATTAGATAGATTTTATCATTGCATTTTTGCTATGCAATGTAATTTATCTTTAAGGACTTTTGTTGTCTTTCTGTTTATATATTTTCTACTGTACCAAATCGTAAGATTTCATTAAATTACTGTAACTCATTACTGTAAAGTGATTTTTAACTGTTTATATAGAGAATTAATTCTTAGTTAAACCCCTAAATCCTTCACTAACCTTTTTGGGTGTGTACCATCTGCACAAAGTGTGGCCCTTTAGATATTACAGTTGCGTAAATTAAATCGTCATTGTTAGGACTTACTCGTTAGGTATTGTAAATTATGTAAATAATATCGATAGCAATACTACTTAGATAGATTTGTACAAATATAGGAATGAGTGAACTGCTACAAAATAGTTAATGGAAGAAGACTACACGCATAAAAATATTTCAAGCCATGCATTAATGTCCAGTTGTTAACCAGATCAATCTCCGCAAGTAGGTACTTATAGATAGTATACAGTTATTACACTGATGACACCGACCGACCGATAATAGTATAGCAAATCAACCTAGAAATCAGACTGGCGAGACTAAAAGTAACCTTTTAAGTACAAATAATCATAATGAACTTGTAATTGCATTACAATTAAAATACTTGTCCTACTAATAAAGTTTTTCTACCAATGGCAATATGATATGCATTGTATCATCTTTCATCTACTTTCTTACTCTCTTTAGATCAACGCATGTCACATACCAATTACTTACCTGCGTCAGTTATCTGAGAAACTATAAATTTTAGATTATATAAATTGCATACCTATTTGTTAAATACGCTGTGTTGCTTCCTTTTATATGGCAAACAATTTCTAATACCTGTATTTACGGTCAAGAGTGAAAAAAAAATCTGGCAGTCTGGCTGAGAATATCTTATAGATATACTACGATATACCTACGACCTTTTTTACCGGCAACTAAATATAATAATTAACATAGATATTTCTTATTGCTAGACTACTAATAATAATAATTAGGTATGCACATAAATGTGTACATTATGTAGATATGTCTATTACTTATTAATTCTTATTTCTAGGTTTCTATATTCTGTCTGTACTACTACCATCCGGCAATTGCATGCATTTTCATTGGAAACTAGTTTTATAAAAACTGTCTTATCTCCGTATTTAAATTACTTTTTATGCATTGAAGATTATTTGTTCTGTAGACATTTCTTTCTTGAAATCCACGGATCGAGAACGTGATGTAAAAATGTAAATGTGCTTTATCCTTCTTTCATCCCAATAGCACAACCTGAAACGAAGCGCTTTTCCTATTGCTGATGCTGGGTGTACAGTTCACCTTTTTTTGTTTTTTAAAACAATTTGTATGTTATTTTTTTGAAATCCACGTATAATTATTTTGTGCTTTTCTTTTGATTGCATCTTTCTGCTGGGATTATTACTGTCGTATTTAATTCTACATCAAAATTCATTTCATTTGTAAAAATTTTTGTGAGATCCAAAATTTTGAAACAGTGCCAATATGAACCGTTTTTCAAACTTCCTGAGAAGTTACAGCCCTCATGGTCGCCATGCTATGTTAATCGCGTTAGGAGATCTGGTAAGTCAAAAAGTTCAAAGCTATGTGGTTATACCTCGGTTGAATCCAAAGCTTTTTACAATTCAAGTAAGACCAATTTTTGAATAATTACTATTAGATTTCCAATGTTTAGAAAAGTACAAGTAGGTACACCGGTACACATTAAAAATAGGTTGTCAGTTTTTCAGGGGCATTGTGTGTCATCTCTTCAAAGTCTATTTAATTTTAATTTATTAATTTCAGTTTCTTTCCAGCCTGGTTTTATCGAATGCCTTACCGAAGTTATTTGACAAAAATAACATAGATCTTACGTACGATACAAGAAGGGATTTGAAAATGTGTAAGTGCTAGAAAACATTGTGCACAGTGACCTTTGTTCAGATAAATGGCATGAATTATTAAAGAGTTTTATTAATAATAATTCTGTTTGACCAACTTGACTTTAGCTGATGCTGATCGCAGAGCTGAAATACAGATTTACTATATTATATTAGCTGTTCTTGCACTGGGAGGAACCATTTTAGCTTCTATTTTGGGCGTAGGAATTATTAAGGTATGAATTATTATTGAAACTTACCAGTTTTCTGTTATACTTAATACCGTAAATGACCTACATATTAAAACTTGGGTGCTCTAATAAACGCTATGGGGTATATTAAAAAAGAAATGACGGGAAATTGGCTGGTACTGGGTCCTAATCTAATGAGAACAGGGGTAAATTCCTTCGTTCCAGCGATTTCGCCAAGACTTTCATGTTGTTAATGTAATGACAGTATTTATTATAATATTGGACAAACCTGACCAAAATTGATTCAAGGAAGATGAATAGGCCAGATTTACTTAGGAGTATAAAAATCTCATTTTCAAACTTGAAATAAAAATATAATTTCTGAAAATTCAACAGAGATCGCCCGTGTGGATGAATGTTTGGCTTCTCGCAAATTACATATTCATCGTTGTTGCTTTCTTGCTGAGCATCGCAGTAGCTTGTTCAGTGTCTTTTTTATTTTTTGGCGAATTAGCCATGCCTATGGCTAGTGCTGTCATATACAGGTCCTTACAATGTTGGTCTGTAAAAGAAGTTCATTGGGAACTTAAATCTACAAGGACTCTCTTGAAGGAAAGCAAGGATGCCATTTGTGTCACCTGCGAAAATAATGTAGCTACTGTCTGACAGCACTACTTTTATGACTTGTGTGTAGAGTGTAGAGTAGACTGTATTTTCTGTTATTAAAAGTAGATAGCTTGTAGTTTGTAGTGCATTGTTGTATTATGCCGAAAAATATTGCGAAAAAATAAACCTATTAAATGTAGGTAATCATCTTAACATTTACTTAGTAGCCATTCAGTAATCTACTTTACCCGTTGAATTTTGTAATACTATTTGTTTCATATTTAATTAAAATATAATAATTATTATTACATTTCTATATTATGTAAATCCATTGTGTACGCCCATGCAAAAAAGGCAAACGATTGAGTTTTCTGGATTCGTGTTTTGATTTAATTAAAAAGAATTAGGAAGAAATAAATGAAAGTAAAATAATAAAACACAATAAGTTTCCCTTGTTTGATGTGGTTTAAATCTTAGCATGCATTCAACCTTGAAGAGTTTGGACTAGAATACATTTCATATCGTATATGCATGAATGTCGCGTGGCGGTTGGAGATTTACACTGGAACAGGTCATATACAGGGGTAGAGAATCTCAGTTTTCTTAGTATCGCATATATTTACATTTGTAAGTTAATAGAACAATTTGACAGAATTACAATTTCATACTAAATCACAATGTTCACTAAATTCATTAAATCTCCGAAGACATAATCAGCACTCAGCAGCAGTACTGTAATAGTAAACAAGATATTCATTGGGGACACATAGGTATACATTTTTATTATCGGCAACAAATATTAATGAACAACAATAATTAACACGTACGACAATAAACATCTAATTGAATTTTATTGTGATACATAGAATCAGTAGACACTCGACACCCTCATTTAAGTAAATAGGTTAAGGTTACGTAAATAGTAAATATAAATAAACCAGCGATAACTACATATATTTGCTAAACTGCTATTTTTGTGAATTTATTGACAAGTTATGCTATTATTTTATAATTACCTGTGCATAGCTTATGAAGAATCTATAGTTGTATACACACTATCTAATTAGATGAAAATTGTTTCTGAGTATTGTATTGAAATTAGCCTACTTAAGCCAAAAAATACGAATATAAATGCCTACCTATTTTTAACTGATGATGAAACAAGATCCCCGTATATTGTACTACTTGATTGTTAGTTGGAACGTTGTTCACCACATAATAGCACCAAAGTAGCACTGTATATAGCATCCAGCAAATATCGTCAATTGTCATTTACATAGAATCATAGAGCTAAAGTTTATTATAAGCAAATTGCATGTAAAATTCTAAAGTTGCCTGATATGCTACGTATAAGAAATAAATTTTTTACTCTTGATAAATTGCAAGTTGCAACATAAGTAGCTACATTAATAATTATTTACTTTATGTATGTGCTAAATAGCATTTTATTTAAAGTGGAATTGGCTTGGCTAGTCATGTAGGCAGTGATTAGGTTTTTGACTTCAAATATCACAAAACAATACTTAAACATTTAGGTATATTTCTCGTCCTTCCATTTTCTCCTCAGCATACTTCATTCCTGCCCCCGTTATGAGATTCAGATTTTTTGTCCGAAAATAATGCAAATTCATGCAGTTTGCAATTTTCACTAAGGATCTGTCTGAAACCTATAAGCGTAAATGTCAATATTATATAAAGGCTTGGCTGAATCTGCATCATTATATTGTCCGTACATAAATTATGCTCACCATCGAGTTAAAGCGTCCAACCAATTCTAGCGATTTCAAATTTTTGCATTTAGAAACACCAAAAATGACGGAGAAATCTGTAATTTCGCCACTAAGGACAAGGAGTCGTAAATCTGGAAATAATTTGAAAATAATGAATTTTGATCCAGTAAAATGATTTTTAAAATTGTGGATTTGCTTACTTTTGAGATTACTTATGCCAGGATATTTTTTGAGTCCAGCAACATAAAATTCCTTGTCAAGAAGGTCATGATTGACGTATTCCAGGGGAATACCAGTAATGCCCATCTCTGTGAATCCGCCATAGAGAATAGCAAATTCTTCCAAGGCTGGTAGTTCCAGGATAATAGTTCTTAGGTATTTATCCGTGACAGTGTCCATGGTTAGTTTAGTGATCATGGTGTCAATATGCAGTAATTTATAAATGGTTTCAGGGGATCCGTGTGAGGCAGCATGAATTTCCAGTTGTTCCAGTTGAGTATTTTTCTTGATATTGTTATACTTCTCATAATGGTTACAATCATCCATCTGTAGCATCATTTCTTCTTCAAATTCCATGAGTACAACAACAAGAGTTTTGAGTTGCACGGCTTTGTGAATGAAGTCCAGGTACCCATTCCAAACGATTACAGAGAGCCACCTGAGATTTTTTAATGGAGGGAATTTTGAATGAAGTCGAAAGCCGTCTCTGAAGGTCAAAGTAAGGGTATCCAGTGTATCTTCAACTGAGTATAGGTAGGAATACAATTTTTTCGTAGTGACATCTGGTGTCAATGTAATTTGTAAGCTTTTGAGAGGAAATCTCTTGAAGACTAACAAATCAAAATCGTTATCACATAGAAAAGTATCAATTTTCAGTGTGGATAGATTTCGTAGAGAAAGCTCTTCGTTTGTCATAAGATTTTCAAAAAGTATTCTGGCAGGATTATCCAATGGAGATGTGAACTGGAGAATATTTGGGTAGAATATCTCTTCGAGATTCGGAGAGGATTGAATGATTTGCAGAAGAGAATCAATCGTTGAATTTTTACTATGGTAAGTCTGGAGATCTTGAACTGTCAGAGTGACAATAATGGTTTTCAGTTTTGGAAATGAACATTTGTTGGTAGTATCAACAAGCTGGAGGATTCCCAAAGGGTCGCTACTACTTCCTACAGGTAGGGCACACTGAATTGGCAGTCTGAGTTCCTCCAGTTGTGGCAGTTCGTGTAGCAAAACTAATTCCTGAAGATATGGCAGTGTCCACGGAAAATTTCTCAGCTCGAGATACTTAACGGGAAAGCTGACCTGTGTGAGAATCTCGGGCAGGCAGGGACTTTCTCCGTTGATGATAAAACTTGTGCAGATTTTGTCAATGTTCTGCAATTCGATGGAAAGGTCAATTTTCTCATGGATTAACTTGGTCAAGTTTATTTTACTCTTCTTTCTGACTAATGGGCGCAGCTCTAACTCCCAAATGTGACATACGAGTCGGCACTTCTTTTGATGCCAAAATGTCAAGGAGCCAAATACTTTATTCAGCACCTAAAGAGTTCAAGCCAACCGATTCAGACACATGCAAAATATATATTATAGCAAACAAAGTGTTTATATCCTCTTTATACACTTACTAATCTCATCTAATCCATTTTCACATCACTATATAAATATACTCGCTTTTATTCCTAGTCATACTATGTCCTTTCTCATGACTCATCATATATCTCTTTATAAAAACTAGACTTCTAGGCTCTATTGACTTTCAACTAGTAATATCTTTAACCTACCTCCAAGAGCAGACAGCTGCACGAGATGTCTGTATTATGTAAAGGTGAACAAAATCATGTAACGTTCCTATCCACCATACAAACTCAAGCTATTTGGCTTTTGACGCTTTTGCTCTTTCATATACCATTTCCAACAGAATGCCAATGCTTTTTATACTTTTACACATATAAATCTAATAGCCTTGCCTCAAATAACAAACTTATTTCATTAAAACCGACAAACATCTGCCATTCCTTAATTAACATTCTTATTCTTCTACTGCAGGTGATAAATGACCATGGTGCAGTAAAAATTACTCGAATATCTGCTAGTTTTCTACAGAATCATGTACTAACTTCTGACTTTAGGAAAATGCCCCAATAATGCTACTGCAAAATTACATGGTGTATTTTAACTAATGAAAACTAAAGTATCTTAAAGGTCATCTTAAATATAACCAATACAATTAAAAGCTAGGATTATTATTTTACTTCCATTTGTTCCGTATGGCTTTCTGTATAATGTAAAATTCAAGTACATTGACATTTAAAGAGTAAATGAACAATGAACTTTAGAAAGTAGCTAGCCTAAAATTTAAAAATAACTTTTAAACGTACGGGATAAAGAATGGAAATGATCTTACCGTGGGAATCAACAGTGGATGTAGACAGGTGTTTCCCGATCCCGACTCGCCACTAAAATCCGCAATTTTTTCCATATTCTCCGTTAAGGTTGTTGTAAAATAAGAAAACGATTTTGAATGCTGAACTAGAGTAAACTTTTGTGGATGAAACAAGGAAATGATTTTTGCGGATTATTTGCTGAGGACAATGAAGAGAAAAAAGAATGAAGAGAGGGAAAAAGTTGAAAAAAGAGAAGAGAGAGAGGAGACGAGCCGGAATCCCCACGGCACTTCACTTCTCACAGTGAAAAGAAAAGGACAGGAGAGCCGAGTAGTCTAGCAGAATCTCTCAACTCAAACGAAGGCTGCTAACAAAAGTGTTCTAGATACTCTGTTTGATATTCCTATATAATCGTTATATTACATGTTGAAGGATTCGCTGCTGGATCGATATTAGTCAAGGATGTGAGCCAAAATTCAATTGAGTTTAATAGAAGAGCCGTCGTAAACACAGAATATGTGTGGACTAATGTAAAGTGTCTTGTCTAACTGTGTGTATATAATATTATATCTGTTACACGATTAACATGGATATATAGAGAGATAGATGCACATTAACATTTATATAATTTACCTTGTGTTACTTTCGGTTACACGACGACGACAGGACTCAGGACAGATAGAACAAGAAAAGAAACATCCGAGATGTAAGTTAAGTAAGCTCATTCAACACTAGTGCAGATAAAACACTCCGTTTCATTACAAATCTCCTACAGTTTCTTTTTCTTCTCGATAAACTCATGTTGTTCCACAATTTAATTAAATTATACATAAATACTATATGTTCCATGCCAGATTTAGTTTTAGCATCTCACTCTATATACGCAATGCATCTCTATCTCTTTTTCTCAATGCATAACTTATGTATAACTACAAGTGTGTTTACAATCAGTTTGTCAAACAGAAAAGGTAACCTAATAACCCAACCAAGAGCACGTTAGCCATTCAACCTTGTCAGTTTGCCCAAAAACATTATCGTCATTTTATTACTTTGAGATAGACCGTACGTTACATTGAAGTACACTTATTTTCATTAACACTATCTTATCTATACGGACCGACTATGTATATACTTACTAATATTATATATATAACTACATCTTTTCACAACATTATTATTATCCTTAACAAATACAACTACCCATATTTACTTGTCAAATACATACATTAACATTAAGGAGAAGTGCGTCAACAATAATTATTATTCCACTTCCACTCCTTAATTCATACTTCTATAGTAGATAATAATATAATGCAAAGCACTACTTAATTACAACTAACTACACATTAAATAACATTACAGATATATTACAGAATATATAGGTACATATTATAATAGAATATTATAGAGATACTTATTTAGGTATACTGCATATAGCTGTACATAAAATTATAATATTATTATGTACAGTGATCTTTTTAGCCTTATATGTTTAGTAAATGCAACTTAAAATAGTGAAAAATATTTAAGTGCTATAATTTTGCATTATTGGCAACAATTTGTGCAACAATGCATCAACTACAGATACATGTGTGAAACTGCTAATGCTAATGTTAACATATATCATGACATGACAGATATATTATTTTTGAATATCGTGTTTTATACCTATTTTTAAAAGATATCTATATAAGTTAACTACATTCCTGGCCTGCCCATATATGAAAGCATTAATTTGCGACATGCAGATTAATGTTTTCTTAATGCCCGGTCAGTATGTATACCATACACACAGATTGACAATGCAATTGTGCAACTACTATTAAATATACGTTAAAATTGCCTTTTATGAAAATTTTAGGCTAGAAAATTAATATACATCATATAGATTACCTGTACAGATTATCCATAACTTTTAATAATTTGTTAGTATACCTAATTCTGATCCTTAATAAAATCCTAGATGTATATACCTAGCACACTATCGTTAAATTTTATACCTAGAATAAAAAGTAAATGATTAGTGGGTAGGAATTAGTAGTCGTTTTACAAAAAGACAAGATAAAACTTCCTTTTCAATGGAAGATTTAATACATCATGTTAAGATTCATATGACTTAGTTACGTGTATTTTATATGGATGGAAATTAATATTGCTATAATTATAATTAGATACTATAGTTAGAAAGAATAGGTACATTTTAAGATTGTATTGTAAGTAGCTTAGCACGGCATTACGAGTAGGTACTTAAGGCACGGAGCCAAAATGACCTTTTTCTATGCACATTGTCTGAAAAGGTAGATAATCGTGATGTACAAGTTGTGTAAGTCGTTTTTTGGGACGCTATTGATGACTCATTGTCATAGTCGTATAATAAGAGACGAGCTCATTTAAGACAAAAAGCAGGTGAATAATTTTTCTTGTATGAAAATGTTGTTATTCTCAAACTGGAAGATAAAAATGTTTACTTCCAATGATCCCATTCCAAGAACTTTCCTTTACATAATGCAATACGTAAATATTATTTACTCCTTGTCCTTGGTTAGATATTTTCTTGGTAATTTACAATAACAAAATATAAGACTGTCACTATCTCACATGACGTTTGTGTTTTCGCCATATTTTGATCGTTTGAAATTGAGATTCATATTGATTTTGCCCCATTTTATCGTACATTACAACCACATCGACTGATATCTTTTATCGAGATTAATTGAAAATACTCATTTTTTAAGTCCACCTCATTAAGATATTGGGGACATCCTTAAAAAACAGTTGGAATGGACTGTAACATATTTCGATAAAAGAAATTCCAGGAACCAGGTTGAATCAGTAGTACATTATTTTTTAAAGGATTTCATGATCATCGCTTGAAAACTCTTGTTATTCAAGATGGGAAAACATAACGTTATGTAGTAAGGTTGTGGATACTCTCAATTTGATAGTTAGATAAATGATGATATTAACAAGGAAAATGAATATCATCAAAGATATCCCCCATGAAATCCTCCCCAGTTTTCGACGAAGCCACCAGTTGAGAAATACTGCTGATAGTGGGAAGGATGTACATGAGGATCATGCATGTAGGTGAGTCCCGCAGTTGCCGACGGATTCTGTCCAGTGGAGGAAGAGGCAACTGCTGCGGCTGCGGCGGCGGCCGCAGCACTAATTGGATTAGTTTGAAAATCAGTAGAGCTGTGATTATGGCTATGTGATTGGGCACCTGATGCTACTGCCGAAGAATAACTGCTAAAGGGATTGTCAGTGGAACTGGGTTCCAATTTAACGGAAGTTCCTTGTGAATCCATGGGATGATGGTGATGATGTAGGTGATGATGATGTGCTAAATGAGCTGAATGTTGCTGTTGATTCAAGTGAAGATGCTGGTGATGGGGATGATGTGGGTGGGCATTGTGATGCGTAGGAAGAGAAGATGGGGATGACTGTAGAGTTAGTGAGGAACTTCCAGAAGAAGAGGAAGAAGCTGCTGGAGAAGTGTACAGACTTCCAACTGACGAAGTCGGAACTAAATTCGAGCCTGCGGAAGAAGCCCCAACTCCTACCAGAGGATTGTAGTGGTGTCTATGAAGTGGGAGACTTCCTGAAGTACTTCCGATGTAATGTTCGCTCCAATCGGATACCATCGGAGGGGAACTGTTGCTAGATGTCGTAAGGCAGCTAGTACTTGGACTAGTTTGACTCCCGCCAACAGCCGCCGCTTGTGATTGGGATGTTGTTTTCGCCCTTTTTGACCCTTTAGATTCGATTTTCGGAGTTGTTGGCGGTGTTGGAGGGATGGGAGACATAGGGTCGCTCGTGTCATCCATATTTTCCGGAGATTTTGCAGTTCTGTAAAGTTACAATGAAAAGAAAATGAAGAAAATTGCGAAAAATAAGTAAATTGCATGCGTGGGAATTTAATTCTCTCTCTGGCTACCTGAATACAACGGAGGAAGCTGATTTATCCAGTTGCTTTTCCACGCGTTGTTTCCTTCGTCTCGGTTGATATTTGTAGTCGGGGTGTTGTCTTTTATGTTCTGATCTCAGACGCTCAGCTTCCAGTATGAATGGACGCTTTTCAGATTCACTCAGCAGTCTGAAATTACCAAAACATTATTATTATTACAGATTATTTGCATTTACATAGTACATCCCACTTTTCTCGCACGTTTTTTACATTTTCCTATTCGCTTGAAACATATTAAGGGCACATTATACAACTGCTTGTACAAATTCAACTTTAGCAATTGAGAACAAGAAGAAAGTCATACAAAAAACCAAGGTATATCTGAATGTATATAGATTTTTGCTGATCAAGCTACCCTGTCGTGAGTATCATTTACATTTCATTACATTTGAGAAGTCTTACATATGAATGTAAATGTGAGCGTTTAAGAATGATTATTAAGGTAACAATTGCAGTCAACCTGATTGACAGGCATGGGTGTGTTACTTGTACATGTGAAATGAAAATAATAAGTTGATCAAGTGTTCTTTGCCTACCAGTGTTAAAGTAAATGTCCATTCAAGTCTGCAGACAAGAGCAATGTTGGAAAAGTGCGTCAATATTTGTTTTAAGGTGTTGGTGTTCCTAGACTGTTATCACCAATTGTATAGCTCCTTCCTTTGCACCATTTTTTTCTAATTCCTCTTCTCTAGTATGCATTACTCATTCATAACTTGGTTTTCATACAAGTTCTGTCTCATTGTCAGTATTCTATAGCAGGTGTACTTGTCATTCTTACAACCTCCCTCAAAGAAAATTCAACACCATTCCTTAATCATTGGGATTATTATGCCAATTTAGCTAAATTATAAAAATAAATACAAGAATAATCGTTTCGGACGATGACTAATGCCACAGAGGTATCCTTAAACGATTTTAAACGTAACTCAGACAGAAACCTAGACGCTCCATTTGAAATAAAGACAAGTTCAAAGGAAAGGAACCAACTTCTGTGTATTTATATCCATATGGGTTGTAAAAGCGCTTAAACATTTACCTACTCTTAAGATTTAATGCAGATAGATCCCGAACCCTTTGGAAAAGAGATAAGAATATCACTTGCTCTACACATTATGTACACAGACATAGTTAATCAACTGGCTCTTTTGGCTCGGCTATCATGTCAGTTATATCAACAGTAATAAGATATTTATCTCTTTTCCATACGATAAATTGACCAATAAGCCTATGCAGTATGGAATAGATAAATAATAAATATTTATAGTACACACATGCATGTAATAATGTGTCCCCAACTCAAATCGACAGAAATAAATCCTAGCTTCGCATTTACAGGACACTTGTTTGATAAGAAATTATTTGATAAGCGACTTAGGAAGATAAGAAGGAACATTAACTTAAACATCGCGTCCCTTTTACTATCCTGTCTTGTCTCATCCTCATCTACAGACAGTTCAGCCATATCGTATACCCATCCAGACAAGACAGAATTATGACAACCTTAGATTCCCACAATCTCTGCCTGTGAGGAAAACGTAAGTCTCCACTAAAGACTTGAGGGTCAATTTATGTATGTGTACATTTGACTTATTTCATATGTATTTACTTCTTTAAATGTTTATAGAGTATAATATAATAATTAAACACTCATGCACTACACTTATGCTTTGCAGTTATTTCCCCAATTCTAGAGCAGTTACTTATACATACATAAAGGTCTCATATGGTAGTTATGTTACAGTTACAGGATATTGACAAATAATGCTCAAGTTGATTATTTAGATTATTTAATTCATTATTTATTACTAAGAAAGTAAGATTTTAAATTCTATTTCCATTTTTCTTCGCACCTGATTGAAAAAAGGGTGGAAAATGTACTCATTTTCATTTTATAATAGTACCATTTCAAAATTGAATAAAATTACACTAATTTGTAGCTGTGGATCTATAACATCACGTAACGACAAATTTTTGCATTGTGTACAAAAATGATGTATGACGTAATGCAAAAAGGAGTAATATACCAATACTAAAAAAGCTTAACTCAGGGGATTTCTTTCAAAATTTAGCTCAAAGTTAAAGTATACTTGATTTCGGTATAAAATTCTCCTGCAATAGTAAGAGAGATATTTTAACACCGGAAACTGTCGCAATCACTCGTAAATTATCTTTTCAGCGACTCATCTCAGAAGTAACGGACTGTGTGGATGTTTATGCTTTCCTAAACGCAACGTGTCGTTCATTTCTTAAAAAGCAATTAACTTAAACGAAACCACAAAGCTTTTTACAACAAAAGCAAAGCAAACACTGAAGATGTTCAAAGAACATATGCAAAGTTTGTTTAGAGACAAAGAAAGATATAGGGTTCCTTGGTTTTGTGACCAATTTGCCTATTTGGTAGTAATATAAGGAGATGTGGAAGAACATGGGAGCAGTGCAATAATATCTTTTACACAAAGTTATGGCACTTTAAATGTATCAGGTTTTGTTTCTTCAGCATTGGGTTACCTTTAGGATAGGATAGGGTCGTGCGAGCCAAACATTTACTTAAGGCAAGTTGTAAATGAGAGAAAGTCAAATTGATAATAAAAGTAGAAGACAGACATAATTTGGACATATGATAGTGTGAAGTGTGAAGAAGGGAATCTGAGACTAAATCAAAACACAAGGAATACACAAAAATTAATATTAACAATTTTACACATTAAAGTCAGTGCATAACTGGCGTATTTATGGGAAGTGTAAGGAATGACAAGATTTTATGATTTCATCTCATGCATTTACTGGAAATTTTTACTATTTGTCTATAATTTAACTAGACTGATGTATATTTTCGCGATAGGGAATAACTCGTAAAAGCCATAAAGACTTCAAATGAGCTAACAGACTTTCCATCACACTATTAGGAAACATTAACTTGATGATAAGCGTAAACTTTCTCTCTATGAAAATAAGCTATTGCTCATTACTGCATAAATATTGCTCTAAGGGCTTTAATTTTCTAGCTAACTTATCTTTTACAGATTAACATACAGAAGTCTACTTTCGTTACGGAGAAACTAGATAACACATCAACAAGTAATTGCAATTTGTCCCAAAATCTCATCTAAAAGTATATGTACATGTTCCTCTTTCATTAATTTTCAGCTACAGATATCATCAATTTGAAAAAATTAATTCCTTCAAATTTTCAATGCAATGCAAATCTAAACCTATTTACATAATGACGCAATAACCAAGTTATAATCAATGGTATAGTTTGTTAATGAGGAGTTAGCATTACTGTCCCTGCTACTGAAATACGGACAGATATTCTGATCATAAAACTAATGGTAAATATCACAGAATAAAATGTTAAATCAACTTTATATTATTTTCCCACCAATTAAGCATAACTATTTTACTATATGTTTATGCAACATTTCTTTGCGCAGATAAAATTAAAGTCAAATCGAAAATATCCGTAATATAATAATGCTTTGTATGTTTGAAATATTTGAGAATAATTCAAAGCTGGTCCCCTAATTAATAGGATCATTCATTACTGCGAATCATAGGTCTGGACAAGGAGAGTACAACTTATATATATGTAGTAGATACACAATAATTAGTGTCCAGTGGAATGGAAAAAGTTTTTGGAAGTAACAATCCTGTCCTCCCGGCTGTTTTGTTTACAAAAAGTGATGGTAGTTGAATGTAGAGGGATTTTTACGTGAAAAAAGCAAATATAAGAGCTAACTACCCGTCATAAAATTTTAGATGAGCTGCTTCTCATCCCTCACACGTCTAGCTACAAACCTTAGACAGATCTTGATCTGTCTCTCGTTAAATTCTACTGCGCTCCCAGTATATATGCTAGTGTCATATTCTTATGTCCTGCAAATAGAACCCTAAAATGCCCTTATAAAACATCGCATAGGAGTTTTACTCACCCATATGTGCGTGGTTGAACTACAATTAGATTTGTTTTCAACAATATGATACTAGCTATTCCCTTATGCATACTTAAATTGCATGGAGATACGTAACTCTTATCACACTATCTTCTTTCTACGGATCTACAGACTGGTCTGCTACTTGTCACTCACCACTCGACTGCTTAATATCTCCCACTATGAACTTTTATGATGACTTTTCTCCTTCTGGCTACCTACTTCAAACTTGTGCCTCTCCAGCAGCCTTACACCAACAAAATAAGCTACTACCTACAGTAAACTTTGAGATATGGCTCAAACCCCGGTCAGTTTGATCAAGTAGTCAACAGCACATAATGAATTGGTGGTATGCACATCTATAGCTGTATTGAAGCTCAAAAACTTTTGAAGAATAAATTGCAATATGCTGGCAAACTTAAAATAGCAATAAAAAATGCGTAATTTATTTATAATGCCTGCATATTTGGGTGCTGCGTGCTTTCTACATTAAGGAATCGAATATTATTCCTCCATGCACTTGCATTTCAATATTCTTATAGTAAAACCTAGTCTTTTAATTTTCTTAGAAATTCGCATTCATAGGTATAGGTAAAGGTAAAATTCAGAAGAAGCAAAATCTGTTAATCCTTTATATAGGCGCTAAGAAAAGACACCAGCCGAACCAGTTGTCCTCTCATCTGATGGGTACAACTAAATCCAACTCTTACATGTAATATTATGTATTATGAATAAATGACATTTGACACAAAATCATCAGCAAGAATGCATGTATGTGTGTGTTAGGTCCATCGCACGACTTTTGTCCACATTTAGACTCATCATACTCCCCCAAGTCCCCTAAACAAAGCCTCCGACCACTGGTTCTTTCTAACCGTGGTACGAGATGCACCGATATATTGAAAATAATGCATGTAGCTGTAACATAATTTACTTAATTACCTGTCTGGATTGAAAATAAAGAACTGGATAAAATTAAATGTGAGAAAACGTATTCTACTAAACAATTAAAGGCCTAATTTCCGTATGAAGTAGCTCAATTTTAGTAGCTTAATTTTGCATTCACATAATAATATAATTGGATCATTTTTAAAATCTTCAATGTTTTTAACGCAGATATCATTGAGCAGTCGTATTCCGTATCATATCATTTACTTTAAAAAGGGATTCAGATTCAGTACGTGCTATGTGAAAGATACATAGGTACATATACCTATGTACATACATATAAAGTAGATGTCGGGGGCGCATTGAAGAGAGACCATGGTTAAGACGGAGTTGAAATGTGTATGGTTAAGTATGCGTGTATCACAATAACAATGTTACGCTATGTTTTGCTAACGTGGCGAAACTTCCGCCGATTCGTTTGACACAGAATCTGAAAGACAAATTACAAGTTTTTCTAACAAACAGAAACAGTTTGGATCGGATACTGCGAATGCCAATACGACTACACAGCTCTTGTTTTATTGGCAATATAATACGTACAAAGATGTAGAATTCTTTTTCTCAAAGCAACAGAAATTGAAAATGCTCTATTTAAGTCTCTTGTGCATGTGAATCTGAAGTGTACATGTTTTGAGACATGTGTAAGACTAATTGCCTTATTTCTCGAAAGCGAACGACACGTTCTACTAGAAAAGCTTTAGCATGATTGTTTTAAGGGACCGTGCTATCCTAGAGTTTATTATTACCTACTACCTATGTTCAAACATACTTAAGCTGTAGCATTTCTATTTTACAGCAGAAGCTATGTATATGAGTAATAGGCATGTCCAACGGTAAAATCCATGCGAGACCCTTTAATTATTTTAGTGTCGGATGGTAAAGGGCTTTTGAACCATTAGACCTTCATAAATGCCACACAGATACTAATTGTAAGACTTAACATGTGTATACATGTCCCTATACTTAGAAATGGAGATAGAAAGCAATATTATGCTACTTGGATGCGATGACTAAGACATAAAAAGTTATCCGAATCCGTCGGGTCTGGTTTGAGCGGTCAAACTATAATAATTCTTGTCGCAGCTAAGTTGACCATGGATTTCTGTCGTGGACCAATATCCTTCTTATTGTTAGCAAAGTTAGTTAATAATTCTTGAAACTGATGACCATAAAAACAAAAGAAGAAGGGACAAGATTGAATCCTAGCCAAAGTTCCCATGTCATTCCAAGTTAAACCAAAAGAGCTTTAGTCAAGCCAGGATGACCACCCGAGGTTTTCTACTTGACCTTTCCATACTATTCCTTCAAACTAATGTCCACGACCATCCATTCTATCTTTAACAGACTAATACCCATTCAGAGACATTTATGAGACAGCATTATAGAAACTATAAGCCTATTACATATAGACACACATTACACGGAATGAGCAGATCTCCTTTACTATTACTCATAAGCATTGGGTAAAAGTTAAGGGATGCTTTGCTGACTCATCTCTCTCTCCACTATTTCTCAAAAGCTCTTTTATTGTTGACTCTAACTTAACATAACTCCACTTAAGGATCTCACACATCTATACACATTATATGAACTGTAATTTTACCTAATGCTATACCTAAAGTAGCACATCGCCCTTCTCTCACTGTCATGTCCATGTCATGTCATACGGGCTCTTGTTCTATGGCGTGGCTCTTTTCCAGCTTCAATGGACAATCTCATAATAAATGTTCATATAGTAATGTCCCTGTCATTGACACTTTTGTTTTTACCTCTCATTCATACTATTCTGTTTCATTCCATGGAAAAACTAACACTATACACGATTAGGCATCTATATTACCTATTCATACAATTTTATGAACATTAGCATTTTTATAAAATGTGTTGGCCCTGTTGTAAATAAGGCACTAGAATTTTTGTTCTTATAATAATGTCACACTAGCATATATCATAACAATTTTTGCCATATAATGTCACGCATATTTCCGGCTGTAAAATTGTGTATTTAGTTTTGTCATTTCATTTCAATACAGTCCCAAATAGTTTGTGAAGGTACATTCGTTCGTGTTGTAGGTGTAGTCGTCGTGTGTAGTATACATATTTTCTATTCCACTGTGCCCCAATACACTGAATACCTATAATAGGAAGTTGTATTGAGACAAGCTGCAATCCACAATTATACTACACATGTTCATGTGTTACAATTTACAACCTAAAATGAGGTGCAGTCGACAAAGAGTTCCTTCCTTCCATTCATGGAAAGTTCCCATTCACACATTCATTTTCTAGATATCGGATAAAAGTGCTTTACTTTATTTATACACTCTTAATCAATGTAAAATGCAAGTTCAGCAAAATTATAATGGGTTCCTTGTTGTTTAAAAATACTTCTAAATAGGGCTAACGGCTAACTAATGGCCTTTCTATGGAGCTCCAATCGTTGTCTATCTTTATATGCTGAACATTATAATAATATTATGAATTCACAACTAATATCCAGTTTATAGATATGATACGAGTATCAAACCTGACACGCACTGAAGCAAATATCCAACCATTTCGGTAGTAATTACATGAATGCAGCCTTAATTCCCTCCATTTGTGAATTCAGCGTAACGCATAAAAAGTATATCGAAAATAAAAATCTGAAACTGTTTAAAGCATAGATGAATAGAATTTGCTGAGATAACCGTTAGCATGTTGCGTTAATTCCAATTTCCATTTGATTGCATGAATTATTTCTGAAGATAAAACATTCAAATATCTAAAATTCCCTACGTACTGTTTAACTAGTAGACGACGATTATATTATATAGATGTTGTTTAATCGATTAAAATAACTAACTTCTGCTAAAAGAGACATTGACTGACAAGCCTATAGACTTAGAGATTATAAAATTCTCCGTGACGAATGATGAAGCACGTAATACTCGAGGTGAATATCGTAATTTAGAGTTTAGTAGCATTGGGGTTTATGATTTTTGCAAGTTAGATATGTACGTATATTCATGCTTATAAATTGAATTAAATTAGCATCGTAGGCAAAAGATGTGCTCCATATTTACTTAACGTCGCAGTAACACAGTTATTAATAAGACATATAGTGTCATGAAGGATTACTTAATGTAATAGGCCCACTACGTAGTATTAATAAATCGTACTGACGTGACGTTTCAATTCAATGAAGTCGTCGACGAGTGAGTATAAGAAAGTCAAGATAAGAAAAGACACAAGAAATAAGGAATTGAGAGCTGGCTCGTGTTTTGTGCAAAATATTTGTCCATCTTTATCATAAATGAGTTGCGTATTAAGTATAGAATGATGTACTGTACTACGGAATGATAAAAACAGTGTGACTAATAAGCATGAACTCCTATGACTAATGTACAATTAGTTACATTCAATACATAAATGAATTATTTGAGAAGAGAAAGTAAATGCCCCATTCTTTCTGTGTCGCAGATTCCAATGCACATCTTTATTATGGACATGCATTTCTACCAAATGAAAACAATTAAGATTAGAATGCACTCTGCATTGTTACAATCTAATCTCACTATAAAAATTATTCATACTAAATGCGATACCTATTTATTTATGTCGTCGCATCAGTTTTGTACTTTATGTTAAGTAGAGATGACTTTTTTCAACTGACCTTACATTTACAACATTCCCAGTGATAGACAATCAATAACACAAACACTATAAATCACAATTGATTGTGGTGATATTCCAAGAATGAAGACACTTTTCAATGCAACTAATTTGTGATGCATCTATAATATAATCCTTCTGCTATAAAATTCAAAGAAAAGAAAAAAAATTATTCTCACCTCCATAGTTTTCCTAAACTTTTGGATAACTCGGCATTGTGGAGTTGAGGATACTGTTCGGCCAACCTTCGTCGAGCTGCTTTAGCCCAGACCATAAATGCATTCATGGGACGCTTCACATGCCCATTCCCAGGACTTGATTGTGCGGATCTGTGAAAATCAAATAAAAGCATTTTAATCCAATTTTCTACATTTTACAACACTTTCTTGTGATAACTTTTGAGTATTTTCTTTAAAAATTGTCAATTTATTAAACTTAGTGAGATAATATGGTTGATCGTTTAGTACTAGACATCCAGCATGTGTAAGGATGGTCTATCCGTATTAAAGGGACAATCCATGGGATTTAAAAATTTCAGATGACTATCAAAACTGCCGTGTCACATGTTTTGCA
>JABASI010001875.1:0-22314 GCA_019776505.1 Tomocerus nigrus
GCACTCCAAACACTTTTTCCATGTATAAAATTATGAAATAAAACTCTCTTCGGGGGGATAAACTAAAGTGGGCATCAAACGAACCCTTCGTGTTTTTATTGCACGACAGTATTAATGCATGTTTACAAAAGAATTTAAGGCCACCGAGTACAGTGCATAGTCAATAGGACCCAATATGTGAATTATTTATCCAGTCGGGCTTTATCCTTTTTTGCATTAGGTAGGTCCTTGTGTACTTTTCCTTTCCTTTTGGCGAAAGTAAAGTAAAGCCGACAATATTTAGTGAGGAGCGGTATGTTCCGTGCCCAGGCTATGTGGATGATTATGACGTTAGACGAATCCCAGAAAAGTAGGGTCGTGGTCGTAGTCGTTCTAATTGAAGCCGTTACTCTTTGCCTTGCCCCCACGCACTGAAAAGTGTTGGAGATAAGGAAATTTGGCTGTAAGTAAAGGGGATGGCCTATAGTTAACTCTGGGCTGAGTACCGTCTAGCGTTCCGCAGCTATTAATTGTTGGCAGAGTTTCTAGTCAACGGAAAGTGTGCGGTTAAATGGTTTTAGATCTGTGCATTGTAAAGTCTGGGAACTGTGGGAACTAAGTATAGGGAGATGTGGAGAGACGAGGAAAGTTAGGCCGTTTGAACTCATTTTTTACTAGGAAAAAGGTTCTTGCGCTCATATTTTATCCCTTCTCACCTACTGGGCTCATTAAAGTCTTGGAACAGATAACTCATTTCTCCAGCTAATAAAACCACTTAATATTTTAACTTTCCAGCTTTCGGCCTGAGGGAGGGCTTTTCCCAACTTCCTCGTCAGCATTTCACTCACCAAAGCCAACTAACAAATATGCGAGGGGGAATTTTACAGTAAAATGAATAATTAACTCAGTATTTACTTAAGCGCAGCCAAGCAGCTCGTTGCAGGGCAGTACAAATTTAAGGAGTCTCTCTCTGCAAGGACCTCCCTGTGTAAACACATCATAATAATATTCTTATATCTCTTACTAGTAATTAAAATTGACTATAATAGAGCATGCTTATCCAAGGCTATGCAAATGAGACGTCTCTCTCTCTCTCTCACAGTCCCGTTTATTTCACATAACAAAGCTCATCTTATTTAGAATACTACAATCTCTCCTACTATAATATCTTTCACTATTATGCACATGCATAAAGATTTCGAATCCTTCCTGACCGCTAAGCTAAACATAGGAATATTATTATTTGTTCAAAGGAGTTTTAGCCAGCCCAGAGATTACTCTATGTCAGTGATGTTTATTAATAGGGACTTGTGTTTATGCCGGTTGAGAATAAATGTGTGGTGCAATGGCTAAAAAAGTAATTACTTGTTAGTTAGTGTTGGGTGAGAGGAAGAGAGAGAGAGACAGACAGCGTCAAAATCAGGGAGAGTGAATGAGACAGGAGCGAGAAGGATATAAGAAAACAGGACGGGACGGACGAAAAGGAAGACGAGACAGACAGAACAGAACACTAATGTGTACATATTGAATTGTGGTGAGAAATTGTTTAAAGTTTATGCTGCCGAGTTAATGAAGCCTTGCGTTTCCTCTTCTTTTCCCTTCCTTTCATTCCATTCCATTTCGTTTCCTCTTCTAAACGAAACTCCTTTGGCCCTTCGAGCTGCAAACTGAAAGTACCTACGTATACTTACTAGCTAGCTATACTGGCTACCTACTCCGTACTCCTTTCCGTCTAATAATGTGAGAGTGAGTCGCTCTTAGTGTTTGGTGTCTGTCTGTGTGCACTGACTGTATTTATTATACGCCTACATCATCATCGCTATAGACATTAGTGCTTATAGCCATAGCAGCTCTTTCTTCAGTTGCAGTGCAGTTGGGTGTTAGGATTGTCTTTGAGAAGGCTGCAAGTTAACTGAAGGAAGAAAGGATGAGGACGTGAGATGAGGGCGAGATGTAAGCAGTGTGTAGCCAAATAGATCCCAGTGGCAGTAAGTAAGTAAGTAGAATGGCATTAGCATCTCTACGTACGTAGCCCTCCGTCCCCCGTACACTAACTAAATGCCCTAAATTCAAGAGATGACTATACGGCACAGTGGAGTGAAAGGGAATATTATATAACGGACACTATTTATATGAAAACATAATAATGGAGATAGACACCTAAGTTAGCTTTGCAATTGGAAAGGAAGCTTAGAAGACAAGTGCCCCTTAATTTATTACTTTGCACAAAGAACAAACGCATAATTTAATCGGAGTGTTTGAGGAGGTTTTAAGAAGATAGATTGTAACCCAGCAACTATACGGCCTCTCTGCAAACGGACTCCCTGAGGTATATACTCATCTTCCCATATAATAGTAGATCTTGTAATGGCTACATAACTACCCGAATGTAAACATCCGCTAAATATCGATGCATTTTGGCATTGGTGCATGTTGAGTTGTTGGGGAGAAAATAATTGTGGATGGCGGCCAATGCAAGGCTCAGAGGGAGAGATGGGGCCATGTGTAAATGCCGCTTAAATTGAAATAGAAACGAGAAGAATAAAATTGATTTCATGTTTTATTAGATGAATAGTGGCGAAGGAGGATTTTATTCTTTACATTTGTCTTTGTTGGGGAGGAGGAGCGGGAGAGTAGGAAGGAACTGCATGGGATCTTGTAGCAGTACGTGACCCGGTGTTTCTCCGCAGTCACAGACATTGCCCGTCTTCCCTTTGTTATCTTAACAGGAAAGAGGGTTGTTTCTCCCACTCCTCCGTCCTCTCTCTTGAATCTGATTTGAGTGAGTGAGTGAACAAGTGGAGTGGAACGGTGAAAAATACGAGGGAAGTTAAGACAAGCTGCTGCGTGAGGGAGAGCGAGACAGAGAGACTCTAATTGTCAACAACACTGATACATATAGCACCTTCAATAGTTGCGTAATATGAAAATGATAGGAAATAATCGGATGTGAGGGCTGCTGTTGCTGCCTTCAGATCTTTCTTCCACACAAAACAAACTGCATTCGCGTAGCATGGCAGAAAAAAGAAAGGAGAGATGTGATGTAGGTAGGTGGCCATCAGCTGCCGCTCTCCTAAGCACAACTATAAAGTTCCTGATTGCGAGAATTGCGACTTAGAGAGAAATAAGTGAAAGCGTGATAAAATAGACTTACACGATACGTACAAGTTCAATATCTGTGTACGAGAATGTTAGTCACATGTGCCATGCAATCCCAGGGAAATGAAATAACAAGACATGTCTACAGGATCCTTGACATTTGCGTGCAATATTCTTTTCCTCTTATGACAATGCCGGCAGGGAGAGACAAATAAAAGATATAAATGGCCAAGGCTTCTGCTCCTACTACCATAGCACCATCTACATATCATTATTATTATGTACCTATATGTATCAAACCTTTTCACTCCATACATACGTATACGGATATTTGATAGGGATGAGGAAATAAATATTATGATAGCTAACTATTGTTATTATTATTATTATGACTACACATTTACATCTTACACGCGTTTATACATTTCCTTGTAGTATTGACTCCAATAAAGCACCTTAGTATCTCTGTATTACATCTATGTATTATGTATGTAGGCATACTATGTGTATCTTTTACATGTAGTTCGTGCGTGTGTGGCTACAATGCGTAGCCCTGGGTCTTAGATTTAGATACGATTATTGTCAAGTGTGAAGCAATATGTACATAATATTATATAGGAGTATAATGTGCAAGGAATATAGGGAATTGTCAAGTCAACTTTGGGCAGCACATGTGAATCTGATAGTTTTGCTTTCAGAAATCTCTCTACTCAGCGACCATGCTGCCGTCGCTTCTCAATTAAATTGAATTTTGATACAACAACGACACAGCTATCAGAAAACAACTATGAGAACTTTACTTACATTGTCAAGACTGTATTATTAATTCTGTTTGCTCATGACATGTCAGTGGAGGAGTTGTATAAATAGAAAGTAAAATTGATTGAGAATTCAAAACTGTTTTTAATTGGCATAAACGTCACAACGAGTTTTAAAGATTCAATCTTAGCGTTTCAACCATTTACACCAGTTAGTTGTAGTTTGTAGTAATTTTGTAGTGTATAGAATATTTTATAATACTCCTGCTGTTTATTAACTGCGTCAACATGTTTTTGAGATGCATTGTACAAAGAGAGAATATTATGTGAATGTGGTGAAAGCTACAAGGTCGTCCTCCAGAAGATGCACAGTTCTTGTTGTCATGTCCTATCATTTCAATTTATCTAGTCATGGAGCCGTCAAAATGTAATTTCAATAAAAAGAGACTATCGGTATTAGTTGGCCTTCCTTCCTACTTACTGCACATGAAATAAGTAAGTAAGTAAGTATGTGTGTCGGAGAGTCCTTTCTTGTCAACACATTACAGATAGCTGCCTACCTACGGCAAGGCCCTGCACGCACTACATGCATAGACATAATATTACATAAATTCATGAGGAAGAAGTAGTGCTGGCAGGTTGTAATAACATTTTTCTAACAGCTAAGCCACAGGGTATTTTCCCTTAATGGAAACAAACTTTCCTTTTTCAGAATTTATTTATTATGTGCAAGAAAGGAAGGGAAGTTAGGGAAGGTGTACCGGTGTACGTATACGCAGATGCCTACAGGCATATAGAAAGAATCTATAGTGCCTCATGGACTATTAATGTTTGTGGCCAGGAAGGAAGAGTGCAGGGCTATAGAAATGTTTGTATGAAATGCGAGAAGGTTGATTCAAACATAACAGAACAGGTAGCTAAGTAACATAAATTGTGATATAAATGTACATATATAAACATAGCGTATAATACATCTTAATCAGAATTTCTTTGTAGCTCTGCTCAGATGGTTTCTTCCTTGACGTGACAGTCCTATAATTTCTATTCAGCAGATGTCTTGCATCTATACGGCCTTATAAATTGAATTTGTTTAGCCAAAGTCTTATAAGAGTAACTAGTGCATATGCACATGACAGGTTTCATGCATACGGAGACATACGTTGTCACTGTCACTTCGGATGATGTTTATGGTTGCCTACTTAAATTGTAGACCTCTAGTATCGTCTGCCCTGCACTTCCACACGATAATAATACTACCCTACCCCTCTCTCTCTATCTCTCCCTGTCTGTTCTACACACTACCACGACTTTCCAACTTGCTTGCATCGGAAATTGAAATAGAATCCTTCAAACCAGAAACTAAGGATATTTTTAAAGAATGACACGACACGCTTTAACAAAGGAAATTCCTGACATCTTAAAACACAGTCCACGTTATTTCTACTAAACTCAGAGCTAGCAAAGCTACTTACTCGCTGAAAAAATCATTCCGGAACAACAAATTCTGAATACAATTCTAAACAAATATTTTTCCTGAAACATGCTTTAAAATCTAACAATTGGTTATTTTTTGGATAGGAGAGTTGTAGCTGTAGCCAACTTTATTTGAAAACAAATAAAGTGGACCACAAAAAACAGTGGTCCCTTTCATTTCTTATCCCATCACATAACCTTCCTTCCGATTTTATTGCCTCCCAGTGTTTACCCTAGCGGCCTAAAATAACTTGCTTGAATTTTGTTTACATTTGCTCCTTTCAATATGACACACCTGCATGCACCTTCATCGATTCCACTTTCTAAAGAGATGGGCAAATAATATTTATTAGTTCCTTCGCCACTACTATCATAATATCATGCTGCAGACGACATTTCTATTTTATTTTTCAATCAAATTCTTTTAGCTTTTTCAGCACACTCAAGTTTCATCTCACTTTCCCACTAAAAGATGTGCTAACAAGTAAATGTCTAGAAATATGCAGTGAACATTTTCAGTACATCGAATGCCATTCAAAAAGAAATATGGGTACATTTTTTAAACTAGACAATTAAAAAATCCAAATGTTTTGCAAACAAAAATGTTAATAATCTATCTAAACAATTTAAAAAATATATAACAAGCAATGAATGAGACGATTAAAAAAGGAAAGAAAAACAAGACTTTAAACACTAATACCTGATTATGCTATAAATTATTGCTTGCATATATTATAAGGAAAATTCGGAACACATAATTTATGGACATTGTCAGTAGTAGTAAATAAACCTAGTGTAGTATTTAATTCATTGTAATCTCAACACAATCAAATTATTAATAATTCAAATATAATAACTTTAATCTGTCTATACCACTTAGACATTTGTTTTCATTGAGCATAAAAAGGTATCAAGTCATGACTCTAATTTAAAAGCCCCATAAAGGTGATGGTTTGAATTCCTTAAATCACTCAGATTTTCCCTACCTAATTTTTATGCTGCCTTGTTAATGCAGCAGGTCGATATAATATTTAGACGTTGTTTATGTCGTGACCATAATATTCTAATGGGATAACACGGCTAATCGGTATTATAATATGAATGTAGTAGCTGTAGGAACATAATGCTAGCAGCAATAGCAATAAATAATGTCTCATTAAAGTAATAAGGAATTCCAGAGAGAATAATAATATAAATAGTTGGTAGCACCAAGCAGACTGGCCGAGGACGGGGAGGTTCTCGGCTAATCTAACGAAATAACGTACATTTGGTGTGGTGTGACATGAAAGAACACGTTGTTTCGTAGTTAGCAGCCGTAGCCATTTGAGTTGCGGAGGGAGAGTGTGACTGTGCACATGGCAGGGCAGAGCTAGCCGAGTGCACTGGAGCACGAGGAAAAACTGGAGAAGTAAATGAGGGAGAAAAATATTGTATTGTGACTCTTTTCACATTTAGTACCTAATTAGTCAAGTTGGGAAATGAGAGCAGAGCAGGTGCCGTGCTGAATGTGTCCGACTTTTCTCTTTCCTTGTTAACGTTCATGTTAACTTTCACTGACAGAGTTAGAACTCCAGCCAGTCTCTTTATATAGGAACTACTAATACTTCTACGTACTTTGCACACCACACTCACTCCAGTTCTTCAGTTCAAGTCACTGCAAAGTTCCTCCTCCTCTGTTTTCCTAGACAAATGCACAACTTTGACTTGATGAACTAAATTTCCACATAAAATATTAGGCGAAAGTACTAAACATGCAAAGTCCAATTTCACTACATTTTCTATGCAAAGACAATTTTAAAGGTTCCTAAGAAATCTTCTCATGTCTTGCCTAGGACAAACACAACAGTTGTGTGCTGCTAAAATTCCACGAATCCTTTCTTTCATGTTGAGGGCACAAGTTGGAAGATAACTAAAATTTCAAATGTTTAACTGGATATTTACTTTTACTGACTTTAAACTCCCGGCTGCCTAGCTACCTAAATGTCAAGGAGGAGGATATTATAATAGCATTCTTATATAATGGGATAGAAGACTTTGGATGTTGCGTACACCCAAAACTCACCATGCTACCATAAACAAAAGCTACACTGCTTACTACTTAGAATGGCGAATCAATGTCTGACAATGAGTGAAGAGGCAATCTCATGTTTTTTTACAAAATGGTCGAAATAAAGCTTTGTTGCGTAGGGGAGCGAAGGATTTTGGGGGAAAACATTTATGCAGATGGTAGGCTTAACCTTTAAGCTACCTTTTACAGAAATAAACAAATTAAAGGTTATCAATTGGCTTTTTTATAATATTGTCTCCTTTGATACTTCCTATATGCAGGTTGTCACTATACTTTTTGTAACAATATGCGATGCCCCATCCATAGACATCATCATAAAATGAAGGGATGACTTTATTGAGGCTACAGGTAGAACTTGAATGCAACAAAGTAATTTGTATTGCGAAAATAAAAAAAGATTAGAGGAGAATGAGTTTGACTGAGGTTCGCATAGCGATGTCATCATGGGTTTTAATAGAGTAAGTAAGTAAGTAGGTGGGGAGCGGGAATGGGCTGGAGAGAGACGGAATTCATTGTTGCGGTCAGCCAGAAAAGTCAGAAAGAGTGGACGTTGGATTTGATAAGGAGAAAGGATGAGATGACAGGAGGCGAAATTGGATAGGATTGGGTTAGACATTATTGTCACCTTGTCGTTCATTGAGACTGGTTGTTGAGTCAAGGCTCTAAGGCATTGTCTCTGCGAAGAAACATTTGTACGTAAATATATGTGGAAATGTATTGGAGGAGTCGGGAGGGGGAGGGCGGGCGGGAGGAGTGCTAGACGGCATAGCGCACTTTTCCACGGGTATAAATTGAGAGAGGGAGATAAGAGGAGCGCGGAAAGTAGAAGATAATAGACATGGACTACATTTATAAGGCTGTCTAAATATAAACTTAGTAGGTGGGATAGCCGTGACAAGGGAAAGTGTGCTTTCCATTCCTCTCCTCCGACCAACTGCAACTACCAAGCAACTCGAGTCGACTACAAGTTCAATTCTCTTCTTCCTCTCTAATGTAACGTAACATAACGAAATGTAATGTAGCTTCATGGACGTCGCTTCAGAAAACAGTCAGCCCTTCCTCTCTCCCTCTCGTTTAATATACTTTAGTGTACTTACTTACTCACTGGGTAGTTACTTACTTAGTTGCTTTCTTTCTTTATCTTGTATAACATCATTCCTTCCCACTCCACACTCCACACCCTTAACACAGACACAGAGAAAGAGAAAGTGAAGAGAAAGCGAAAGAGAGGCCGTGTGTACTTACGTATGCATCAATACATACGTAGTAGTTTTCTAGCAGTAGTCCTCCTCCTAATAGAATGCACCTACCTTCTTCTTGCCCGACTGTATACACAGCCAGCACTAACTATGTACATTACTATGTAGGTAGTTCACTTTCACACATGGCTCAGTCCGCCAAGAATTCCACTTTCTCTCTCTCTCTCTCTGTCTGGCAGTGCATGGAGCATTAGACTACTATGTCCTACTAGTAGGTATGTGTATTAGTAGTAGATAGTCAGAGGCTGAGAGATGAAATGCATTGCCTACATCGGTACACACACCACACCACGGCCGGAGACAGACAGACAGACAGATAGAGAGAGTGAAAGAGAGAGAGAGAGAGAGAGAAAGGAGCGTATTTGTAGATAGAGGAGAGAGGCAGTGTGTGTGTAGAGAGAACGTACACGAAAGTCGTCGTAGTGTGCTCGTCTTACATACTTGTCGTCATTCGTCGGCCATCTCCTTGAATAAAACATGAGCAGGAGCCCACGAAATATAGACTGTGACTCTTACAGGGCTTTTAGCAAGTCGAGTTGAGAAAAAGCTTAAAAGCTCTCCTCCTAACCATTTCACCGGCCAAGACACCCAGCCACTTCACTTCATTCTACTCCCTTCAATTCTATTCTTTTTCTCGACGAGACTCCACTCCGTGCTCTCTAATAAATTTGACTGTGACAGAAATTTCCCAAGAAATCTTTCCTTCTCTGCAATTAAATACCATTGACCTACAAACTCCCTAACTTCACCATCCTTTCAGCTTTAAGCTCTAGGGACTGTCAAATCGCTGTGAGAATATTCTATACACTCCCTGCCTACACACTCACTCCTCTGCCTAAAGATCTCTATGCATATTACTAGGAGGAGGCCTCCAAACATGACCTTTTCCTTTCAACTCTTTCAGACCCATTAAAATATTAAATAGATATTACGCATTATTGCATAACTCAACATCCACTTCATCTATCTACATTATCCATATACACACTGCGTCCTATCTTCCAAAGTAAATTTTATCTTACCATCTTATTTATCTTTCTCCTACTTTACTTTTAGCAGCATTCATTACATAAATGTCCCTGATTTATACATTGCAAAAAATTTAAGGGATTTTTCTAACTTAGTAATACTATACAAGACAGTATGCGCTGAGTTAATCCAGCTGAAAAAGAGTATGAACTTTGGTGGTGTTCTCCAAGGAACAAGTTTTGGCCCCTTAGTATTCCTTATTCTTTTCCGTTTAATTTACTATTTGGGGGTTTAAGAAATGAAAAGATGCCGTGGGTAGGTAGGTAGCGAAATGGTTGGATAAGAGTTGGAGAAAAGCGATAAAGAATTCGAAGAGATTTAAATAAAAAAGGGGGATTTTGAAAATTGCGCTGAAAATGTGCTTAAAAATGAGTGGCAATTGACATGTAAGCCGTGGCGTGGTGTGCAGCAAGGAGCTTGCATGTTCCTTGAGAGTGCCCACCTAATACGGATTGCAAAAGTTTGAGCACTTTCTTTCTCTGCTCCTACTTTCACTTTCATTTCCGCAGAAGTGTAGGCTGGGAGTTGGGAGGGATGTCGTCGACAGTCAGTCAAAAGAAGGACTGCCATGCCTGGACGTGCACGCGGCCTGCTTATTACGTATGTAAGCATTTCCCGTCATCTTTCTCCACGTTTCGCTTTAGCCCCGCCGCTGAGTGACTCGCTTCTCTTTACACAACATTCACCATCTCTCTGTCTCCTTTTCTTTCAAAATCTGAGCAAGTATTTCACATTCTTCTCTTCCTCTCAACTTCATTTCCATTCTCAATTGCTTTCCCTTCAGCAGCCCATCCAAAAGAATCGAATTGTAACACATCACATCAAATGCCTTTTCTTGGCCTGCTACTGTGTCTCAGTCGGCGGCTGTTTTGTTTTGCATTGATTTTCTCCTCCGGTTTTATCCTCATTTTCTTTTATGTGCATTTCTTCTAATCTACGCCGCTATATATGACTGACAAGCCCATTACACACACGCATATCAAAAACTATCCAGCACGAGTGAGGCAAAGCTCTTCTCACCTCCACTAAATTCCATCAGAGCAGAAATCACGAGAGCCCTGACGAGATCCCGAGAATCCAACAGAAAACAAAATATTATTCCTTATTGCATGGATTCTGCCGACGTGGTTTCCTCCGAAAGACCTTTGCAAATATTATGGATAGGTACTTATGCCGAGCTATGAAATCCTTTATTTCCTATACTCATACACAACATATATCAATCTCCATACGTTCTTGCCCAATAAGTGTCTACCTAACTGTAATATAATACGCCAAAACGGGGAAATCCCCTAAAATATCGACTTTCAAACAACTTAGTTAACTATTGCTCCTCTATTTATGTGTGCATAAAACGGAGAGCTTATTTCACCCTTCCATTTTTATGCACTATACATATACGAATGCACAATAGGACGCAATATGTTTCGAGGATGACACCTCGCATTTTGCAACTTTGCACAACAAATACCTACGCGCTATAATTTTAAGAGCTGCTTGCTGCACAATTTCCATTTCGTTGACGCTGAAATTGAGAGTCTCTGTCGCTCTGTCTATATCCAGAGCATTTATTTATAGTATTGTGAGTCCTATAAGTAAGCATAGACACTAAAAAACGATAAGTAATTGTGCTGAATATTGTTGAAAAGTAAAGTGTGCAGACTTTGTCTCCCAATATCCATCCATTGTATAAATTGAAAGCATCAGATATATTTTGTCGGAGCTTGATCCCTCAGATCGGTAACTGTGGCATTTTCGTGATAGGTTTCTATTCTGCAAATCCCTAACAGTTACTTGTCGAATGGCAACATTTAATAAATACGTAAAAAGGACGCCTCCTCCTCCTCTCACATTTTTCTGATGTAGCGGACTTTTTCCTCGTAGTTATTTACTCATGTAATCCTTATAAGACATAAACATTTTGGGATGTGTCTGCATAAAAAACTGAATGGAATGCTATGTGCTCCGAAATAGGATGGAATTTCTGTTGGAAGGCTAGACGACGGCTGTCTCCTTTATTTGCACAGATAGAAATTTCCTCCTCCTATAGCCACCCTAACTATTATAGCGGAGACTACTGCCACGTCACTCCCACAAAAGAAAGACATTTCCAAAGGAGTAAAGTAAAAAAGAGAAACTAAAGATGAGCAAGATGTCTTTGCTCGAGTCAAGTTAACGCAACGTAGATAAACATGTTTATGGAATGAAAGGCATGTGCGAATACATAGCTAAGTATTCACAATAAAAGTGGCCTGCTTCCTTTTAGAAATGAATATAGTGAACAGGGAAAATATAGCCGCGCTGCATATGAATTCATAGGGCGTCTTTTGAAAAATAGGTGCCTGATAGGGAAGTCTGTACAAATGATTTAGCTCCTCCATATAAAACGTCGAGCTTGTTAAACGGATTTTATGATTTGGGGAAATGTTAGTAAATATTTCGTTTGAAAGGAGACACATGAAAATATTTGCATTGTATTAAGTTGTTGTGACTTGGCTGTAACTAACTATTTATAACGACAGTGAATTGAGATGAGCTTTGGCATCAATACTATATACCTACCCATGTTTTTACTAACTGTCAATTACAAGAAGGAGCAGAAAGTAATTAAAAAGTGAACAGAGTCAACAGGGGCAGACGGCGGGGAAGAAAATTGGTTCTTTACATGACATTAATAGGGAGCTTAATCCTGGATGTTGAAAGAGTGACTGATGATGGAAGGACGTGTCTGTACTCCCAGACATTACAACTTGAAGATATGACAAAGAAATTCTGTAGTGCAACTAAATCTGATGAGTTAGCTATTGATTGGCTGTCCTGAGAGGCTGGAAGAGGGAAGGAAGAATCCGGAGAGAGAGAGCGAGAGTGAATTACGAGAGGCCGAGAGGAGACACTTGTCTGTTATGTGCTGTTTTAGTTGTGTGTGAGTGAGTGTTATGAGCGTAAGTGAGAGGAAGAAAAATGATATGACGAGATTTAATGCAAATGAGAAAAGTAGGGGATTTTGGANGTGTGTGAGTGAGTGTTATGAGCGTAAGTGAGAGGAAGAAAAATGATATGACGAGATTTAATGCAAATGAGAAAAGTAGGGGATTTTGGACGGGAGCTCTTCGTCTGTCTTTGAGTGCGTGTTGAGTCTGTTGAGAGTTGGGAGGAGTGAAAAGTCCTCCTGTGTTCTCTGAATTCTTTGAATTATTTTCCTTGCCATTTTACGCTCCGTAGCTACCTATAGACATGAATGAAAGCCGGGTGCTCTCTATCCATCTACACGCCGTGCACTACACGGCGGGCGGAGGCCTGATATTATTTATACGAACAGACTATAGCTCCATTTACACGCCACCACATGCATATATCCCCACCGCAATTGTCTTGTGATAACTTTTTAGGTCTTACTAACGGATGCGGTTTGTATGCCGAGCTATTATCGTCCGTCGACTGTCTATTCTGCATGCTAAACTCTATTTTATAAACAAGGGATAGAGATACACTTTGTCTTTCTTTAATAGAGAAGCCCAGATCCTCCCATTATCTTTTGAATGAGGAATATGAAAAATACTATTCATCCTAAGTAGGCAGCATAATATTATAATCTACTACTTCCCTATCCCTACAATAATACACCAACCTACTAGAACGAAAGAAGGAAGGAGCCACATTCCTTTTTTTCTTCTAGTTGAACTAGCCGAAGAGCCTACCATAATCATTACTATTATTTAAATTACACAGCTCTGATTCTGAGGTTGACATCGTGACATCCATATACACTTTGTCTTTCTTTAATAGAGAAGCCCAGATCCTCCCATTATCTTTTGAATGAGGAATATGAAAAATACTATTCATCCTAGGCAGCATAATATTATAATCTACTACTTCCCTATCCCTACAATAATACACCAACGCATACTAGAACGAAAGAAGGAAGGAGCCACATTCCTTTTTTTCTTCTAGTTGAACTAGCCGAAGAGTCTACCATAATCATTACTATTATTTAAATTACACAGCTCTGATTCTGAGGTTGACATCGTGACATCCATATTAAAGCATGCTTAACTAGTGCAATAAGAGTAGTAAGGATAATTTAATTATGCTTTAGCAGTGGAAGGAACAAGCCATAGAAGCCCTTGAAAATGCGCAAACCTTGTTTTGATCTGTCTGAGACTCTTATTAACGCTATAATTCCCTGCAAAGCCCTATTACATATAGAGGAAAGGGCTAGAGTCGAGTCGGGGTTCTGCAGCAGCACTTGCAGCACTCTGTAAATGGAATATAATAATATGGAGGGAGGCCAATCGGATTGAACGTGATAAGAAAGGGCAAAGTGATTCTCGGCGCAGCACAGGTTGTCAAAAACTAACATTGTGAATCATCCACTTACATACATACATTAGTTGACGAGGGAAAGGAAATCATCGAAGTAAAAAATATGGAAATTATCAGAATCGGTTGACTGACTCACCATCAGCCTCACTCTCTCATCGTCTCATCCCGGCCCTGCCTGCCCCTGCTCCTGCCATTCCCATCACATCCCCACCGACTCCACATTCCCGCCTACAAATCCTCTCCCGTCTCTCTACAGTCAACTCCATGCAACTCCAGTCTCCAGCTCCTTCTTAGTAGCCACCAGAGCAAGTGGTGCACCCGAGCCATGCCATTCACTAGCAGACAGATATCGATATAACTATCCCCCTACTGCCAAGAAAGTCACCTACACGGGAACAATCTACAAAAATGTTGATTTCCTTTGCAGTCGACTTTATAATATGTCATCAGTCTAGGTAGCTACTACTCAGACTGCAGGAAGCATGCACCCACCCACCAGCACCACTGCAAATGCAACTTCACTCTTCCCACATTTCCTGTCCCTTGAAATTGTCGACCGTGCCCTCCACAGCCACTTTCCCTCTCAAGCCCTTTCTCTCACAGGGGAAAGTAAATGCATTATGTAATCTTTAGATCTGCACAGAACAGCCACGTGAAGGGCTGCTAACCATAAAAGAATATCTTCCTTCCAACTGACAATAAATTAGCAATACATCACACTCTGCCACGTCAGATGAACTACGGACGAGGCAGGAAGCCAAATAAATAAGCACTCAAGTCTATTCTAGTCAAAGCTTTTCTTTAGACTTCATTTTGAAAATAGCAAATGTCCAGGGAAATTTAGTTCTACCAAAAAACTAGTTTTCAAGTGACCATTTGAATACTGGATAGGAATTGTGTCAGAATCGTTTACAGCTTGACGACTATTTACTGACCTCTTTGCTACGACGATACAATTTTGAAATGGTCGGCTGAAAGGGGACCACTGATAGATAAAAGTTAGCCAAGAGTAAGAAGAAACCATTGTACACATCAGGCCGGGTATTGAGTGAGATGGTGCATACGTGAACGCAGATTCATGGACACGCTTTTATTTGTGACGCTGAAAATGCAGCCACATTCGCACATTCACAGTAAATTAATGAAAAAATCTCATCTCCAAATCCAAACGGAAGAACAGAACTAGAAAATTCCTTCGATTAAAATGTTTAGTTAGATTTTTTTTTAAAAAATATATATACTCGGTTTCTACCTCGGACACTTCAGTGAGAATTGAGAAACGTTCTAGAACTTTCGTGATTTGAACACTGTCCTAAGAAAAAACCAAGTTGATTTTTGTAGAATTTGCAGCCCTTGTCTTACTGACAAAAATCTGTGTCCCGGCTCCTACGTATTCTCACTTTGAATGTGAAATTGGCGAGGAGAAGTTTCTGCAAGTTTCGTGAGACTGCATGGAGGTAGGAAATGGATGAAATGAGGTAGTTCTTTAAAGACATGAGCATAAAGTGATTTTGTGACAATAAGTACCTACTTGTAAAATTGCGTTGAATGAAACGCCGTATTATTTGTTCAGTAGGCTGTTATTTAAAATTCCGGCATTCGACTAGAATTTCGTTGAATGTGTTACGAGTTCGGAGTAAGGAGATTTAAGTGGAAAATGCAAAGGTACGGTATAACATTTCTATTCACTTGTTCTGCATAGGAGATGAAATAGGAGATGATTCCTTGACTGCACAGATGTCTATCTAGACTTGCTATTTACAAACAGTAGGTACATTTGAAAACAATGGAGAATGTATCTTCGTTACTTGATGTCAGTTGAAGTCTGAGCTTAGAGATTTGGCCTTAGCGAGGAGGGAATTTTCTGATTTCGTTATCTTTAGTAACGCTTATACATATGACTGCCATGGGAGATGTTTGACATGGAATTGAATTCAATAGGAACACGAAACTTTCATCGATAGCATTACGGTCGCTTGACTCGCACTAAACTTTCGTTGCTCCTCATAAAGTTGCCAGCAGTCTTTACAACAGAATCAAACTACAAAGCAACATCCTCCTGGATAACAAACGCTTTATTTGAACTATTCAGAAAATGAGCATGTTGGAGTGGCAATAAGAGAACACCTTTGCCAGTGCACCTTTTCCAACAACTTCCTTTTCAAAAGAAGGCTTATGCATTAGAGGAATTATATTTAGTCCCAAGTGTCCCAACTAGCAGTTCCTGTTTGTCAACTATAAGGAAACAACTTTTGCACTCCCAGTAAATCATTCATTACCCATTCCGGGAAGAATCTCGCTTTTTAAAATCCTCAGCCATTTTCAAACGCAGCTAGATATCTGGCGTATCTGCCTATAGGGACCTATACCTACTTACCTAATAACCTAAGACCTTTTATAGGATCAGTAACAGCTTTCAAGAGAGCACATTTAGTAACGACAGTTTCCAAAGTGAAGCCATAGGGAAGTCCTGTCTGTTTGACACACCTTTGATTTTCAAATAAAAAGCCATGTGGATATGTCAAACAAATGAAACTTTAGTGTTTGCAGTCTCTTCCAGGAAAAGAAGTCAAAAGAGCCAATTTCAACGATTTTCGAAAATTTTGTCCCGAGGATTCCGAGCTAAGATTTCCAATATCCAAAGCCATAGAAAATTTTGTGGAAGTATCTAGAGATTTGTATGGCATTCGTTGACTTGGGCACAGACTTGATTTCATATGATGGCTTTGGATGGAACCTCAACAAAGAATATGTACTTACATAGTCTCCCACGTGAAAGTGTATCCGCCAGAGCCACTATACCTTAGTACCTACACTACCTCATGCCTGCATTTCAGATCATTCATGCTCAACTTGCTAAAGACTCATTTTTCAATTATGTATAGCACAAAAGACTAAACACTACCAGACTTCTCAAACCACTCTACTTTCACTAGTCGATAAAAATGAAAAAGGAGTTGGAATGACATTTCTGTTTACTTCATTTATGGCCTCACTACTCTTTCCATTCCATCACAGCCTCAGGAAAATAGAAAATATAATGTTACTGATGGAAAAATAGTTGGTTGACAGGGCTGGAAGAAAACATTCGTCTTAAAATATCGCAATGGATTGCAACTATTCCAAGTTAGAAGCAACGCAGTTGAAAATTGCCATCATAAATATCACGCTGCTTTTTGCATTTAAATACTGTTGCACAATCTTTATGAAAACATTCAAAAAGGAGTTGGTAAAACACTTTTAGGTGTTGACATCAATTTTTGCAATGTCACAGCTAAATAAGGCAAATGTACATTTTCGTAATATTATAAATGTGCACTCCGCAGCGGTGAGCTTCTCTAGTTCTGGCATATTAAATGTCTAGTGAGGGATTTTAGCCGCCCCTTATTGTATAAATGTGTCCTGGACTTCGTTTTTAATAATTTCCATTCAATTAAGTTAGTTCCATATTTCCATTCTGATTTAATTGTATAATTAATAAATCACTCAAAGAATCATATTAAACATAAGTACTCGTAGGTACGTATGCATTAAAGATAAAGGACGATGATTGGAACCAAATGAATAATATTGAATAATATTAAACACACTTTCCTTGGCCGTCCAAGAATTTTCTTTATTTCGGAGCTAATATTATTTTGTTCGACATTTTGAATCTCATTTACTATTTATGTCTTTGTCTTCTGAAATCGAATGGAGAAGAACTCCCACATTTATTTCTACCAAAATGGATAAGTGGGGGCAATCAAGTTTATGAGGTAGATTTTTAAAATAGTGAGTACACATTACATGCCTAGCTAACAATGAAACGATTTATTTACTTATGATAATTTATTTAACTAGAGTTAAAGGATGTAGAAAAAATGTACTGGGTGCACGAGGCGGAATTTGGATGTGAGTGGAAAGTGCGTTTGCCAATAAAGATATTATCATGGACACAGTTGTATAGGTAGACATCACGTGTAGTACATTTTGCATGCTGTGTATAATAATAATAATGCATCTGTCCTTTCACATTTTGCTTATTCGCTATAATTTGTGTTAAGAAGGAAGGAGGTAAAGTTGTACATTGACAATCAGTGAGCTGCAAAAGTCAATAAGAAGAGAAAGAATGCGAGGAGGGACGGGACGGAGTGTAAGTTTGTAGAGAGGAGTCGTCCTCGTCAGGCTGTCGAATGTAAAGTGAAGACGTTGTAAGTAAATAGCATGTTCATATAAAAAGTAATAGCGTATTGATTGTATCGTTGATGTGAGTGAAGATGGCAATATAAAATCAGAGTTCGCTTGTGAGCTTTGCTTGGCTAGGGCTTTCCTTTCTTCGGCTTCGTCAGCAATTTACATTTACACAGTCTAGTTCCAGTCGGCATCAGCAAACACATATCGGGAGCACTTGAGTGTGACTGTGACTGCCGTGACTTGGCTGGAGAAAGTGAGTAAGTGTGGTGAGCAAATAAAATCGAGACGAAACACATTGCAGGACAAGAGTGTTACTTCGGAAGACTGTCGCCTATCCGCACATCTCATCCCTCCTCCCTCCCTATGAACATAGAGCTATCCCTGCATATACTCACTCACTCATAGAAATATATATTTATTATACTCACTCTGCTAGAAATACACGGCCGCCGTCCGTGGATGGAGGAGGCCTCCTCCTCCACACACTTGTACTTACTTGCAATGGATGGCCCTCTGATAGCGACGTCCAACTCAACTCGCCTGCTACTCCAACTCTCTCTCTATACTTTTCTGCACTGCGATCTGCAACTCCTGCCTGCCTGCCTGTATCTCTATTGTATGCACAAGCAGAAACAATAAAAGCGAATTTCGCATTTCACAAAAAAAGGCGGAGGGAGAAAGTATCTTTCCTTATATCCACAAAGAGCAGTCCTATATATTTTCCAGACAAGACCCAAGGAAAGAAGAATCGATGACAGCCACTTGGAACTAATACTTTCTCTCACTTTCTCCATTCTTCCCCTCACCATAATACATATCCTCCCTCATAGACATATAGCTACCTACCTAGGAGCACCTACTGCTCTACACTGTCACCCTAAACTGACTTACCAAATTTTTAACCATAAGAAAAGAACCCATCAAAAATCTTATCCCAATCATAATTTCATTTTCAATTTCAGCTCAAAAGGAATTGAGCAAGAAATTTAAACCATTGAAAATTAAAAATTTCATATCCTGAGAAAATGAATTTTTACACTCTGAAATGTTTGGGAATGCTTTCATGAAAAAACCTAAAATACTTATAATTGCATTTTACCACCATAAATTCTAATTGGCAATAACAATGAACAAGTTCTGGAGTTCTTAAGATTTTCTGGAGGAGTAGTCGAGAAAATGCTTCTGTAGCTATAAATTAAGTTTGTGTTTAATGATAGCTCTATACTTGGCATTCTGTCTGAACCTTTGTATATACTTAGTTGCTGATTTTGGGCTTTACCTCAAAATGAAAGAAATGCCCATGGTTACAGGCTTACTTAAGAAAAGATCCCTTTTTGGATAGTGCAGCTTGGCAGTTGTGAGGATAGGAAAGTTACGAAGGGCACTGTAGTGCGTAGATGTGGTCTGCCTAGCTACGTAACCTACGTAGGTGCCTTCGGATGTAGTGCATGCTAACTCCGACCTATTCATGTATACTACTTGCTACATTATGGTCTATTTTAGTGTTGCTATTCTTTCTCCAGTTTCCCTTATTGTAACAATTTATCCATGATAGTTGGATGTGTCCATAAGGAGGAGAGAGATAGATATGGTGGATGGATGTGGAAGGGTAGGGTAGGGATATAGCGATAAGGTAGTCAAACTGATATAAACATCAGTGAAAAAGGTTCCCACATCCCATCTACTATCTTATACGCTTATGTAAGCAAAGTTCGGGAAGGAGCGTAAAGTAAATGGTAAGTTGTTACGTATCTTAACATAACATAACGTATGGAGCATCATACAATATGCATGCACATATGTGAAAAATGTAGCGAGAAATTTTACACCATCATAGTATTTATATATAGACAGAGCAGAGCAGAGCTGGCATATCTTTGAATTTCATTTCTGGGCAGATCCTTCCTCTGTCCTCTCCATTGTCTTCTTGTTTCGCTGTAGCTACACACTCTGCGAAAGAGAATATCTGGAGTAACACTGTCGTTTCTAGCAATATCTTTACATCTGTATGTAAGATAGACATCCCTTTACATAGATAAATATAGAGAGAGAGAGTGCATATGGAGACACGAGTAATAATGCTGAACTTAAGGAGACAATAATGTATGTCTGAGGGGAAGAGGCTACTATCTGCACACAGAACAGAACTCGATGCGAATAATACAATAATACGATAACTATAAGCTGTCTATATTACCCACCCACCTACCTATGTATGTATGTAGTCTGTAGTGTAACTACCCGTGTCCTGTCAAAAATGGAATCAAAGTGAATTCCAACTATCTGGATAGAGAAGGGAATAGAGACACTGGAGGAATTCCCACCATCTCTATTTCAACTTTTTTGGGAACTTTTCTCTGATTTCCTTGCTGCCATACTAAACTAAACTACACGACGCCATTCTCGCAACTTTTCGAGACGCCCTTCGATTTTTCTCACGATTCAAATTCATATTAAATATTATACACTCCTTGCATTGCATTGCACACTCTCTGAATGGATACCTACATGTTAATAATATGTGCGGGCGGATTACTATTTACATGCACTGAATTCAATTAACTCATATCCTCCAGCTGGAAATAACCATGCACTCATAAGCTGGAAGCAACAAATAAATGGATAGTGAAAGCCACAACAAATTATGTCAATTTGCATACTGCACTGATGATAATTAATAAATTCATTTGTGAATGGGATGTTGATAATCAAGTGGGCAATACCATAGAGAGATCGAGTTAGCTACAATTGGAGATGGCTTGTGTTGTGAAAACACGACGCGTAATGTAAATAGTGCTGAACTACAAAGTATACATATAAAGTAAGTATCAATAATAATAATAATATGTTCGGAGCACAAAAGAGTTCTCTGTTTGTAAAAAGCATTGGAAAATTTTCGGAGTAAACTTGAGAAGAAGCAAGCATGGACTGAAGATTTCTTCGGGTTTGGATTGGAGGCGGACACGAAGAGTACATATTTATCTGTCGTTACTGGAGATGTCTGTTGGAGTGGGAGAAAGACGAGAGGGCTAAGAAGAAGAAGATACTAGCTACAGGAAAGAGTATAGTGTACATTAAGAAAGAGATAGATAATAAATATATGCACATAGGTAGGTAGTATATAGGTAGGTGGCATTTTTTATTGTATGTGGCCGTCTATTCTGTTGGGTCGGAGAGGAGGACTAGTGTTCGTATAAAAACGAAGGGAGATGGATGACTAGATGGATAGCTAGGTAGATTTAGAGGAGGCAGACAGAGAGATAGTCGGCTAGGAGTTGTGCAGAGTAAATGGTTATCCTTTTGCTCATCCTTCTCTCTCATTTTATCTTAAAGTCTTTCCGATGCATTCGATTGATCCATTCATTTCATCCAACTCAACTCAGGCTCAACTCAATTTAATACGATTCAATTCACTCAGAGACTGTATGCAAAGCAAATCCTTCTCCACACCGACAAACTAGACATGTCTCCTCTGCCTCTCTCTCTCTATTCCGCTCCGTTATGCACTGGCACTATCTGCACACACAACAGCCATAGCCACACACACACAGACAGTCATAGAGAGATACACCATAATATAATAATATTATAGCTTTTATAGTCACCAGTCGACTCAACTCCAATCAGGGATCAGTTTTTCATTTTTCCAATGCTCTCGATGCAGCCATGGAGAAATGCAGAAAATTGGTAAACCATAGAAATGGCTCCCGCCCGATATGTACACACTACACACACACACACACACACACACACAGTCATTGGCAAAACATCATCTCCCATATTTCCCCGAGATATAGTACATCTAGGTAAATATGTTCTCCGAACATTCCGCCCCATTTTACATTCAATCTAATTACTACATATTTGTCCATTCAATATTTCCGTTTTCACAAGCCCCTCAAAATTATTCCGTTTCCCAGAGATATATTTATTGCATCCATCATAACATAACAGGATATCGCTCTCAATTCAACTTCTACTGCCACACAATAATAAACGGAAAGCCCCACAAAAACGCTTTTGCAAACCCCCCAATGAGGAATGGTACATTGGCACAATGTTGGATTTAGGTTGGGAATGTTGGCTGAACATCGGAGTCGGATTGTTACATCCATGTAATGTTTGCGCAATATTGTGCTTGAAACGTAAA
>JABASI010001876.1:0-22304 GCA_019776505.1 Tomocerus nigrus
GTTGTGGTTATATTTTATTTGCACTCAATCCTTTTAACGTTTCATATGCCCAGTCTATAAAAATTCCTCATTTTAAATTTTTTCATGGCTTAATTCTAAGATGGAGACATGGCAAAGATATAAAAAATATCTAGTTTTAAAAAGTAGCTATCCAAATATCCGATTAACAAGTTATGCGTGTCAATGTTGTTAATATTTTTTACCAACGGAAAAATATTTTCAATTTTTTTGCATTTACATAAATGTATTCTGCTAAACGTTGATTTTTCTAACTGTTCAGTTGGCATGACTCAACCTAAGTAGAAGCTGCAATTGTTCTCTGATTTAGTGAAGTACCTTAATGATACTGAGTCGTTTTTTAAGCGAAATAATAGTTTACGCCACGATGTCTTATCGAACACCCACACATTGAAAACGGTGATTGACTGAGTGACTCGACTGCCTTGTCGCTTGATATTTTTTTATTTGCTTGCGTAGCTGTGAGCTCATTTCGTTATAAATACATCTCTCACGCTAAATTGCATCAGAAATAATGCAATGCACATGCATTTGATGTTTGGCAATCAAATATTAAGATTATGGTGGGGGCTTAAACGGTAAAAGCCGTAAGTCTGTTAAAAAATAGTGTTATAGTACTAAACGACTAAATTTGCTACTGATGTTAGGGAAAGATGTCGTCTGTTTTTTCGTCATATTTACAAATTTGGTAAAAGTAGTAAGTGTTTGTTGAAAACACGAACAAGGAAACAAGTGAACAGTGGAAAGCAGTGAGGATCTTACTGCATTTCTGTGTACAAATCCTCAGAAATGTCTAGACTAGACGCAAAGTGAAGAAGACAGCTTTAGTATTAGTGGTTTAAATATGTTTGTCTTTCATATGGTTTCCCTGTGGGTGGTGACATGAACGTTTATAATTCAGATACACCTATAAACTCCTATTCCCCTGTACATTAGCCTTTGTTTATTGGCATTTTAACTTAAATTGCATGGAATCATGTTGAGTCATGCATTTATTTCCTATATATTTACATTGGCATAATATAAGAGATGAAATTTGCCTAATGGGCCCCGCTGCCTCTAACTTTACCAAAAGCACGCAACATTTCCCAAAATGTTCCACTTACTAACAAAGAGAGAGAAAAAAACGGAAGTAAACTTATAACCATCTGCACATGTGGCGGTGTTAAAACATTTTTTGACTGACTTTGACAATTGGTCCACACATGTATAACAGAAATCAGGATCTGATATTGAGTTTCATTTGAATATCATCATATTCTAGGTTATTCTCTTTTCCATGCTATTTAATGTTTGAGAGCATTTCTGTAAAATTCCATGTGAGACTCAAAGATGAAACTTGAGGGATTTGTGTCTAAGGAGAGATTGCTCTGTAATTGGGAAATTCTGTGCATCTTGAATGTTAGCACTATGTAAATAGTGAAATAAAAAACTGCGGCTACAAATTCGTTTGGAGGAATGACATTTTCTCGTTTCACTTTGTAGTCAAAAAGGAGATGTTAATGCCTTAACCAGACGAGAAACTGTTTGATAAGTTTGTTGTGTAAATTCACGCTGCCATTTAAGACTTCACAAAACAGTTCTCGAGCAAAATTAATAAAGGCCATTTCCTTAGAAGGACGAAAGAAACCTTTTAAAATTACATGTAGATCTTTTACGAGTTGTTCTGTTCTGTGCAGGAGAATAGTAGCAGGTGCAGCACATTTTCTCTACTTACATGCACAAACCGATGTTTCATTCTATGCCAAGCTAACAATTTAAATTGTGCTCACATGTGCCGACATGAGAAATGCTCGAGTACCTACAACATATTTATCCTTTGTATTAGTGTATCATATTGGTCAATAGTCGTTAGTTATTATCAGATGCTACTTGCTTATTTGCCTATGAGTCTGCATTGGAAATAAATATTATGTCGGCTACATAGCGACTCCTCGAAATCTACCATCTTTCTTTGCTCCTTATCTACATTGCATATATGATTGATTGATGAAACAGTACATGATGTGTTTGGCGAATGTTCATTTTATAAAAGTAATCTTTTGTATGTTGTAAATCTTTGACAAAGATGTACCAGAATTCTACTTAAATAATTAATTGCCATTCAGAAAGGAATAGACGAGCGAGGGGAAATGACAACAAAGATAAAGAGGGAATCAAATCCCAAGGAAATAAATGTCCTCTGTAAAAATAAATGGTGCATTACTTTTAAACTACCTACCTACCAACATTCACTGTAGACACTGACTGAGTTCAAACAATTTCAATTATAAGACATTTATCACCAAACAATCACCGTATGGTGCATTACTTTTAAACTACCTACCTACCAACATTCACTGTAGACACTGACTGAGTTCAAACAATTTCAATTATAAGATATTTATCACCAAACAATCACAAGTCACGACGAACATTACATCGTTCTTTATAAGTAGACACTCTTCAGATAGACCACACTAAAGGAGAAGTTACAAATTGATCAATCAGTGTTTTTAAAATTCATTGCACATTTTCAAAAATGCAAATTTTAATATGCACTTATTAATTAGCCTTTAATTAATTTTTTATCGATGATATACTGTGCATGAACATTTTTGGACAGTTTTTAAAAAAATTTTGAGCCATGAGCCATGAAAATTTGGAAGATTGGAATTGGAGATACTATCAGGGCAGATAATAGAAATGGTATCAAGTGTCATTAANTATACTGTGCATGAACATTTTTGGACAGTTTTTAAAAAAATTTTGAGCCATGAGCCATGAAAATTTGGAAGATTGGAATTGGAGATACTATCAGGGCAGATAATAGAAATGGTATCAAGTGTCATTAAAAGTACAAAGGAGGTAAAATGGTTAATACATTTTATTTCTACTCTCATTGATCAGCTGAATTCACCTGGTTGTAATTCATTGAGTCTACGCTTTAATTTGTTGATAGACATTTGAAGGTTTGAACTTTGTCAGTAAGTTATTGGAGACGCATTAGCTTTGGTAGGGAGAGAGATTGGGAAAGGTATGTACATAGTGACGTTATTAATAATTGGCGTTGATTAAATGAGATTCGATCAGAGTTTGAGCTAATCCAAAGCAGACAACTAAAGGACTAGAAAAACAGGTTTTATATTTGTACATTGATTGTGAAGGTTTTGTGTTTGTGTGTCTTGTAATTGTCGAGATGTGAACAGTGAGAATGGTTGCAGGGAATTATTATGCATCTAATTACCTCTCTGGAAGTAAGTATTGATATTTTTATAGGAGATGGAAGAAGTGAGTGAGTGAGTGAGTGTAGGCAGGAGCGAGTGCAGTAAGTGAGTAGAAGGATGAGGAGGATGAAGTTGACTTGTTGGTCCACTGACGATTAGAGGAGTGTGGTGGATAATCGATTAAACTGCATCTCCGCCAACCTTTTCCAATAAAGCATAATATTTTTATTTGCCAGACCTACATAACTCTCAGCAGCCTCACTCAAATTATGCATTCGGAAGAACGAGTGCTTTCTAATAATAATTTAGGAAAGACGTTACTGTGTTTCTGCATGTGATCTCATCCAGTTATGCATATAGACAAAGTAGTAACAGAGAGAGATAATTTGCATAGCTAATAGAAGCTTCACCCTCACTGCACTCATGCAAAACGATTCTTACTTTTCAATACTATGCAATCAGTCAGTCACAGCTTTTGCTAGTGTAGCCAGCCGCTTTTACTCACTCCAGTGCTTTCTGCAGACTTTTATGCTGCTTATGTATTACTTCTTTAGGTGGATAGGGTTAGAAGTTGCATGACAGTGTACTGTGTAATGTCTAGCAGTTCAGGTGGATCATAATATTATTATTATTATCAAGCTATACGTTCAAGTCTCTTACTTGGGTGTTGCGTCTTTTGTGCTTTTCTAATGCATTTTGGCTCAAGATCAAATCAGGTGAGTTTTATGTTCTCTCTTCTCAACTACTGTTCGTTGACTGTTATAGAAATGGCTTCAATGATACTTGACCTCTCAATCAGTTCACATCCACCGTACAACGTAATAATATCCAATCATCTACCCTTAATATTAACAAAATATCCTGCTTCACATGCAAAATGTCTTTCCTGTAATCGATGCACTTCTTATTGCCAACCTTTTGCAAAGTATCGCGTTCTAAGTAATTTATAAAAGTGTATGATATGCACACAAAATGTAACATAACAACACAATTTTTTAACCAAAATGCTTCATCATTATAAGTCAAGTCATAGTTTCTTTTAGTTAGACACTCACTGTTACATTTTAGAGACTCGAATAATATCTTGTGAGTGATGTTTAGAGATCTCTGTTTTACGTAATACATCTAGTTATAGCTAGTCATCTTTTATACATCTAGAATGTTGTGAAAATATTTTAAAAGCAGTACCAATAGTAAATAAATATTGCTGCGTAAGGACCCATTGATATTTGTATGACTTTATTAAATGATTATACATAGACATTAGCTCCATAGCTATAATTTTGTGACTCAGACATATGATAATATTGATAATTAATGCTGTTGTACTTATATGCAATTGAAACAAAATAAAAATCCCTAACCACAAAATTTTCTTTGTATTTTCCCAGGTTCGCCAGAAATGGCTGGTGGCAATCCCGGCACACCTCTGAATAAACCAAGAGTAAGTCCATTTTTTGTTGTTTTAACTTTATGCACCTGTTTCTATTATTTACTGAGGACATACTTATCTTCGAGTTGCATCATAAATAGTAGGAGGTATAATTTCGCTCTAAGCGATAATACGGACATTAATATGTGGACTAGTAAGGATCTGGACAAGCAATTTGGAATTTTTGTGTAAACACATTAAGTGTATTGTTACTGCAGGCGTGGATCTTGTAAAAGGTCATTATGGAAGGGTAATTAGATGGACCATCCTAAATCCTAAATGCCTTAATATAAAGTCGCTGCAAATGTCATTGTAGTTTTTAGAATGTAACAATGTAGGTTCTTGTGTAATTTGTCTAGGATCACACCTAGTCAAGTGAGGAATCAGCAATAGGAACAAGAGGAAGTTGGTTTCACTTTAGGAATTAAATGGACGTAGGTAATTTGATTATACTTGCTCACAGGTATAGGAAGAATTAGTTTAATAGACATTGGATTCAAACGGATGTGCTAGAGTGGTGTAAGGGAAGATAATATAATATTGTTGTAATGTAAATTGCATAGGAGCTAACAGTATTTGGTGGTGTGAGGCAGGGTAGTAGACATGGTACCGGCATGTTCTACCTTTTGTGATGTGCGAGCAGGTTGTCTGTAAAATAAATGAAATTCGTGTAGGAGTAGTTTGATGGTAACGCCTTTTCTCAATTACATTTTTCCAGTCACTCTTCATTTCCACTTCAAAAATGTAATTATTGGGTTGCCAGAATTTCGCTGACATTAAGCAGCGTTTGTGATATAGAAAATAGTCTTGGCTATCGTATCCCGTATCTACTTCATGGCATTACAAGGGAATAGCGTGTGTGGTGCATGCAACGATTCTTCGGGAGGTAGGCTAAGAATTTTTATTGACATAGAAATGTGCATAGTGAATACAGAGCTCATGACCACACCTAAATACTTCTACAAATAGAAGAGATTCTCGAGGATGGGCCGATAGCGCTCGCACTTTTTTATTGGGGTTTTAGCTTCAATCTTCACTTAACGTTGATCCTTCTTTTATTCTCCTGCATCATAACATCCCTGCTATTCATAATAAATCACCTTATCTGTACCTACTAATGGAAACAAGTTAGAAAATTTTGAGTGGTTTACGAGGTTGGAACTTTGGAACAAGGTTCTAATGATAACACATTCTCTTCGTAGCTCTTTTTCTTTACTGTTATTCTCCCCACCTTTAAAATAAATTAGCCCATAATGTAGACAAATAGAATTTAACGAATTTTATAACATTCTTTCTGTCAGCAATTCTAATTCAAATAGTTTGGATTAATTTTGCATAGTAATTTGTCATCTATGCAATCTTTGATTTATTTCGTTTCATAGGTAATCTTAACAAGTATGTAATTTTGCATTTATTCTGGTTTAGTCATATGAAATCAAAAAATTGTTTTGCTAGCTATTCTCTCTTCTCTTGCCAGGGATAGACGAAAGTAATAATTAGCAAGCCCTAAGGTCAAGAAGCTAGTTCAAAAATTAAAACAAACCTATGGCAGATTTGCTCCTTGTAATTACAAAGTTTTTGAAAATATTATTTTGCCATGTAAAGATATTTACGATTTTAAAGTGTCTAATAGAATTAAATGCGTAAATTAATACACGACACAAGTTCCTACTGCCGAATGGCCACTAAACTGAAATAAGAATTTTTAAAATGGTAGGACTCTTATTTTCATTAGTGGAATTTTACTTTGGGCAAGGAAGTTTTTCAAACAAACTTAGAGACAGTCACAGTGTGAAATAAAGACTTTTTATATGAAAAAACTTGTAGCAAGTGTAGTCGTCCGTGTAATGTAACTCGTCACCTAATTTGTATCAGCTTCATCCTTCATCCACATAAAAAATATCTTCTGTCGCAATAAACGTATCTGTACTGCACAGCACAAACGATGAAAAATATGAGGAAGAATGAATATTGCCTTTTTATATTTATAACTATCATCAGTGATACAAGTTGTTATACTATTCTCATGTATTTTTTAAGTGAGTGGATGCAAAATGCAAGCATCTTCTTTGAAATATTGAATGGAAAGGGAATTGCCTAAATGACTTGGCAGTTTTTGTATGACGGGCTTGGTTAATGTTTCTTCTAGCAAGTGGCATAATTTTACATGACTTTGTATCATTGCATTGCGTTGAATATCTGGAATTACAGTTCCAAGCTTTAAATGATTGATTACAACGCTAAATTCCCCATCAAACTGTCCTTTGCCGTTTAAAAGGCTTAAAACACACTGCTAGTATTTGCTGCATAAATAAATACGTCTTCAATCATAGTAGATAGTTTTTATATATTAGTTACAGAATAGTATATATCCTTAAATCATTCCACTCTTAGTATTTAGTAATTTAAGTGTATTAGGCAGGCATTCATACTCACTTATTAGTAAATGGTTATTCTATGCATTTGTAATAATTATTTTCCCATTAACTTCTTACAACAATTGCAATTCCTTATCGCATTTTGCATTCGGAAGCGGACGCCAATGAAATAAGTACTTAACACTGATGAATTTTGCAAAATAATTTATGTTTTTAAATTGCTTTTTGAATTATTGTTTTGTATTTAACATTTCTAGACAAATCATTTTATGAAAAGTGTTTTTATACAAGTGGATTTTTGGCAAAAAATCGATTTTCTAGTATGAAGTTAGGTAGTGCCCTAGATTATACGAAAGAAGCAACAAGAGATTTAATAAACATCTTGGTGGGCTGCATAGATGGAAAAACCTAAAACTCCCTCTCACTTTAACTGAAGTCGTCTGTTATTTTGAATCTAATTTAATATCTAAATCAAATATTTATTTTGTCATTTTCATTTTTCAGGAATTCAAGTTATTAAACATAATAGCGGCCCTTTTTTATCGATAGTCTGCATCCAGGAGACTTTTAATGAATCCAAAGGATTTTATTTGTAGCAGTTTGAAAGATTAGAGCATTTGAATTTTTGGTTTGTTACATTTGGTAAAACTATTTCTCATTAGCCTCACGCACTCTTAGTGAGTGTTCGAATGATTTTGTAAGGCCTCCAAAAATGAAATAAAAGTGAGTAGCTATCTGTAGTAAGTAAAAGATTTAAATAATAGAGGTAGGTAAGCTGTTTACAATTTGATCTGTTGTTAAGCATATAACTACTTCGCAGATGAGCATTTATTGCTGTAGTAGTGGAGATAAGATGTTAACTTACTTGAATTACTTTTAAGAAATCTGATTAACATAATCAGTGTGACCATTCATTCTGAATTCTGATTAATTCATGCGTGTAGTTGTTATTTATTTTGTTAGGAACTTATTATTACTTTTTGGCATGTGCAATATTGTTTTTATGTTTAGTATTTCTGATGTGTAAATAATAATTTGTTGTTCTCCATTTGTGTGGGGCTAGCAATGTTGTTATAATGTTTCTATAAGCATATCGATTTGCATTTCTATTAGTATCTAGAAGTTGTGCGGAGTGTGTATATGTTGATTAGGTATGCATCTATGAGATCTTTGTGATTTCAATTACCTTACAATGTCTTCGTTGTCATTGAGTGTAGAAAAGGGAGTTCTATTGCGTAAAGACGTCTCTGGCTGCTAAAGAAGATTCAATGTGCGATGTAACTTCAATGAATGCCGATGAGCAGATTCACTTTTGTTTACCCTGCTGTACTGATAGAAAAATCGTTGAAGAAGATGGTTCCTCAAATGCTTAGATTATGTATTCACGATTAGTATTGTGCTAATTACATGCTAAGAGATGTATAGATAAGTAATTGCGATATAAGGATAAATCTTTCTGCCATTCTTCTTGTACGGCACATTTGTGTACATTAGGAAAATGTAAGTAACCTTACACTTTGACTCTTCGTCAATATTTCATGTGCGTGCAGACTTGATATTAATATGCATACCTGCCTATGTAGATGTGTACTATTGTGTATGTCATAATATAATGGAAGTGTATGGTGAGGAACATAGCTAAGGATAAGTGCTAACAAGTAAATCTCCTGTTATGAGGTTGTTGTACATCTTTGCATGCTCCTAGCACAGTTTAGCCACAAAGTCAAAATGTGATGAACAGAAGGAGGCAATGGAAGGGATGGCGCTTAGCGCTACGCTAATGTAGTATTGTATTTATTTTGTATGATTGCATTGTTTGTTTATTGTTTTATAGGACAAGTCTTCAAGTAGGCGTGTGGTGGTGGCCCTGTACCCTTTCAAAGCCATTGAAGCCGGCGACCTCTCTTTGGATAAGGTCAGTTGACTAATTTTAAATGAAGATGAGCTCTCTGTTTTATTAACCACTTTATTGGCTCCTATTAGAAATTGAATTACATTCTTTCCATTCCTTCCTCTTCCATTTCTCATCTTCAATGCTCATCTTCCTTTCCATTGCTTAATGTCTAGGATGGACATCTCTCATTGTACAAACATTCCCTTTTTTATATTTGACTGATAAACATCACAGATATTTTTATCCATTCCATGTTCACCTCTTAGAATTCTTTTCGTCCACTATGCTTTCAAATGCTAGTTACAAACCACATGGTAATTACCAAATTAAAAAATTCTGAATTAACTTTACGTGTTACTTTGTAAACGTTATTATTGCATCCAGTTCGTATAGTAAATACTTAATTGCCTAATTTCACTTCCATGTAAATCATTGATTACATTACATAGTACAGAATTCTATTATTTCTTGCTGTACTTTTAATATCAAACCAATGCTACATGCACAGATTGGAATTTTCAATACACAAATTCTTCCTTTTATCAACTGTAACCAATACAAATGTATCACTTTGTGGTTATTCAGGATGAAAATGAATGTTATTTCAAATCTGTACTACATTTCCGTGTTTCTAGTCAAAGTAAATAATTAGATTCACAGTCAAGGAAGTATTTATAAAGTAGAAATCAACATACTATCGAAAATGTTATACCATTCCTAATAATCCATGTAAAATAAAAATTATTAAATACTCACTTTTAAAATTAAAGGTCGACATTTAAGTTTGTTCTTATGCCACTAGCTTTACAAATTTCCTTTAATATTTTATTTACCTACTGCAAGTTAAGAATGATATTGCATTTTTAAATAATATTGGCAAAATTAAGGAGCTTCACAGTCTCAGTCCCTCATGAATAGAGCTTGTACTTTTTTAATATTAATAAGATTAACACAATTAATTTTTTAATGAACTACAACGCATAGTGAACCTGATTTAATAATATTTTTGCATTTTAGGGAGAAGAATATGAAATTGTTGACGATTCACAAGAACATTGGTGGCAGGTCCGGGACAAGAACGGGTAAGAATAATTTTTATTTCTATGCAGTGTCCATTTTGGTAATATTCTAGTGCAACAACGAAATGATAATGACAATGTGTTCCTATTCCCATTCACCAGGATGTTATTTTGAACACGTTTGTAGCATGTGCATATAAAAGATTCCGCAAAGGATTGATTACGTTTTAATTTAATTAGCATGTACATTTGTTTGATGTGCGTCAGCCTTTGTAATTATGTCTCATGTCATCTGTAGAATTAGGATGTGGTGTGATGACATGAATGGGATGGATATTAAGCTTTGGAGCAAATATTTAAAACTTTTGCACTATTCATTCTCAATCAATGTTGTGTCGTATAGTTGTATCTGTAGTTAGGTAGGAGAAGTGTATGCAGAGAAGCAATTCATTAGATTCTTCTACTACAGCCAGCATGGATAAATGATAGATCTGCTTTGAGACTTTTGTATGTTGGCAATATAGAAGACCTTCACGCTCTTTTAGCAGCATCCGCACTTTAGTTGTGAGTGAAACTTCGTAAAGACTGTAATTGGAATATAAAACCGAGGAAATGGAAACATTGTCAACAATAAATTAGTCCTGCCTACTATAAATAGGTAAATCCATTGATTTGCCTGCACAAAGTAACAAAGGGCATATATGAGATGAGTTACCTGTTTTCCTTACAACAACTTACTTTAGTGTAGCAACACGAAGTAAACACATGGGATAAATTGAAATAATTCAAAAAATTGACAAGTAACGAATGAGTGAGTGAGTCACTGGGAGATTTAAGTTGTGCCTCGTAGTGCCATTTCGTGTACCTGTGTAGTGCATGCCGAGTACTTGACGTAAGTTTGCAAATGTATTTTTTGCACAATAAAAATGTGATGTGAATGCTGAACGGTCGGAAAGTTTCTTTTATGTCTTTTTGTCATTGGTTCACATAGTGATGATGATACAAAGTTAAAATTATGACATTGCAATGACGAGAGAAAAGATTTTGGTAGTTGAATGAGGACTAAACCTTATTTCTGTCATGAACGAACGAAGTGCAGACGCCAGACGTTGCTGTTGACACACGAACCAGAGTTTTGATTGTGTGCATTAATGACTTGGCTTTGTAGCTTATGGTGTTGCCTCATAAACAAGAAGTAGTAGTCGTAGTAGCTGTTTATGCCAAAGCAAATACTAATAGCAATCTATTTACCAAATTACCTAACTAAGGTTTTGCGAATAATACACTTGGCTACTAAATGTAGTTTTCTATTTACATGCCAGTGTACTTGGGATCTGCATATAGTTAATTTAAATGTGTGTGGAGCTGTTTAACATGTACCTAGTATATACGAGTACCTACTTGTACTTAAAACTCTGCAACAACAGGACTTTAAATATGGCAATGTTTTCTGTTCAAACTTGCAGTCTTTTTACTATGAAACTATAAATTCACACTCACACACTCACACATATTATGGCTAAGCAAAAAATTAGTGAATATGTAATTTGAGGGATTCTTTGGCATATTAGTTGTAGGCTCTCCGTAATTACTTTGTAGAAAGGTAAGGTCCTTTTAGATAAATGTTTGTCTACACACTGCTCAGATCAGACAGGTAGGAAAATCCTTTTTCAGATTCTCAGTATACATGCACATTATGTTATTATGTCATGATTCGAGAACACAGGTTTTCTTGTAGCGCTAATTCAATTATAGATAGTTAACGCAGAACACTAAGCCCATCATTACTCTTTTCTGTCACATCATCATAATCATAGTGTATTATTTACAATTTCCACTGTTACTGTGAATCGTTACGCAATAGCAAAATGTTCCCAAATTGTTCTAACTAAACTCCTTATACTAATAGTATGTGCAACAAGATAAGAATTCGTAATATGCCTCAAAGCTACCTTATTCTCGTATATAGACTCTGATGAGATGCACCGTCGAAAATCTTATGGTAGGTATATACTGGGTCAAATATTAAATAAATACTTACAATCCTTTTTATTACTGTAGTAGACACAAATGAATAGCAAAAAGGATCTGCATGCTATTCGTTATGGTTGACGCTGCATTAAGTGTGATGCGATCTAATGTTATTATGGCAGAAAGAAATGATTGGTGCATGTAGCCTTCAAATATTCCATTGGCATAATAATTGTTTCATACTGTACGAGATGTAAAACATTTATATAAGCACTAAAGATGGACTCTTCTTTCCCATTTAAAATCCATCCAATCCCAAACTTTTTTTCTGATAGAAATCTCGCATAATGAGATGATCTTGTTGGAAAATGTAGTCCTATCTAAAAAGGAACACAAATGGCGAGATTTTTATGTTATGTTTTCCCAGAAATAATATCATAAACGGATAAACGATTGATTTGTGACACAGTTTTAACTGAATGTAAAGTGATAATACATTTCCTATAATATATGTTGAATGCAGATAAATATGATAGAATGACGCATGGATTAAAGCGAATGCACGAATAAATTGACATTGTAAAGTGTGGTGAAGTAATGTAGCAAATAATGACAGTACTGTTGAACTGCTGCGTCGTCCTTTCAATTTCAAGCCTCATTGAGGCATAACGTGCACTATGGTATGGTGTTTTCAGGGAATTGCGAATAAATCCAAGCTTTACTATTTTGGCAGATAGTTACGGCTAGAAAGGATTCGTTTTAGATTGAAGAGGATGTTGGCGTGATTCTATTTGTTCTGCTATTTTAGTTCTGTTGGTAAAAGGAGGAGAAGGTTCGTGGAAGGGTTGGACGGAAGGAATAAAATCCACCCAATATACAATTAAGCACATTGAAATTGATGGAAAGAGGAATAAATTAGCGGAAACTCACAATCAATAACAAATCCCATCAAAGATAATGACTACACTAAACACTCACGAACCAATAACTACAGATACACCAATGGCACTGCATTAATACTCATTACTACATTATCTTTGACTTCCATGCAGATTCACTGTCCCTAGCTTTTTATGTGAACAAAGTACCTGTGCTCATTCAATGTAGGTTTTAAAATAGCCAGCAATTTCAATCCTCCCGTCCACACCAATAAAATATAATATACATAAATATATAGGCTCCATCATGTGTCGTATTATCCTTTGATTTTTGAAAATACCTAATAGAGTGCTCCTCTCATGGTCATTCATAATAACCTTTGTTATGACTTGTGATCATTGTTGCATTATGTCTGTAATCACACACGGCTACTAGAGGTGAAAAAATCAAATCCCTTCAGAATTTTCGATAGGATTTCAATATGATGCTAAGGTGAATTTGTTGCATAAAAATGAAAATTGTGGGAGTTTTTAATAATGACAATGACTAATCTTAGAAAACTCTGTACAATGAGCCATGTTTATATTTACTCTTTTTTTACTGTTGTCAATATTGTGGATGTGGACAAATAACATTTAAATGCGTAATCAATAGGGATAAAATTAGTACGTCAAACTATTTGTTGTTAGCATAGGTAATCGACCGTTAAATTGCGCACCCGACATGCATGTTAACATTTGGCATGATAATAACAAGTTCTCGTTGTTGATGAAAGTTGTTGCATATTCCAAGAATTAATGCTACGGAATATGACCAATAGGTATACGACGCAGTTATATTTGATGGTGTAAATGTTTTGTTTTCATAACAAGTCTTAAAAGTTATTATGGTTGTTGCACTGGGATAAACCTTGTCTTTAATTTTGCGTGTGTACAAAGTAATTGCTGGAATATGTTAATGATTGGATTGTTTAAATTATTACAGAGCTGTGGGCTACATTCCGAGTAATTATGTGAAGGAGAAAGAGCTCCTTGGACTGCAGAAATATGAGTAAGTTGTTTTTAGATACCAGTAGCTTAATTCATTTATTACTTGTGTCTTAAAAATATTTTCTGATGGTTAATAATAGATAGTCGTTTTCAAATATTGGGATATACTAAACTAGAATCATAATACTGATTATTTTTGACATTTCAGCTGGTATGTTGGTGATATGTCAAGGCAGAGGGCTGAAACCTTACTCCGCTATGATGACAAGGAAGGGTGCTTCGTGGTTCGAAATTCATCAACAAAAGGACTTTACACGCTCAGCTTGTACACCAAAGTGTAAGTAAAATTTAAATAAAAAAGATACAAGATAAATCCTCTTTGACCAAAGTAAATTCTGCATTATCTTTTATCGCAAGTACCAAAACCGTCAAAAGACACACCCCTAAAGGCGTATTAATTAAAATTAAGATCTAAATTGGGTATAGTATACCTGGTTTTAATTTTATTACTATGTTTTAGATAATTTAAGAGTGAATATCCCGCTTAAAAATATTCAGTATGTTTAAGCGTATTTCTGTGTTTTAGTTTAGCAAATAGTTGTCAGGGCGCAATGTAACGAGTTTGACTGTAGTGTTTTTTGTTCCCCGAAAACTAGATCTGCATCTTGAGTCGTCGTCAACGATGAAGTTGCGAGTGAAATGCTGATAGGTTTATTTTTCTAGTTTGTGTTTGGTTGAGGAAGGTTTCTTTAGTGAGTCTTGTTTTGGTTGTTGTGACTTGTGACTTTCGACTGTGGATATGAGTTGAGATTTTATAATAGTGTGGCAATGAACTATGTAGGTGCCTAAGCAGTTACTAAAAAGGTGTCAATGAACATTACAACACACTATTATTTGGTATTGACACAAATGTGTTGTTATTTCGTCCTGTATAATATGCTCATAAAAGTGACCATCGCAGAGCTTTAACTTTACATGTCATTAGTGCATTCGTTTAGCTTGGGATTTTCTGTGGTTTGGGTAACCAGCGTTTGAAAGACTAACTGGGATACTGGGGGATCCGTAGTTATACTTATTCTTGTTGCTTGAGTAGTGCGAGGGATTTTATTGTCAATTAGGACTTGTAATTTCAGCAGAATTGCTTAAGGACTACCCAGAGTTAGAAAAAAAGTTTTTGGGTATGGGAAGGCGAGAATATGTTTCGTGACGGAAAGGACTGTCTAGGAATGATGAGAACCAACGAACTGTTGGACCAGGTGCATTCTGAATTCATTTTGTACAGAATTGTAAGATTTAGCCTAACCGAGTTACAAATTTTCATGTAATTAGAAATCATCACTCTGAAAAAACGCAGAGAGTTGTAAAAAAGACCAAAAAATCTGCAGTAAGCATCAAGCAGGTTTTTACAAATTTGCTTAGGCAAATGTGAGAGAAAAATCAAAATTTTGCTATGCATCACCTCCATTCCAGATAACCCGAATTTTTCCCATTATTAAAAGTATTTATTAAAATTTTCTTATCCATGGGCTCTCAGATTATGAGCTGAGTTCAAACTTTTAATCAAATGGCCCTAAGTCAACCCGTGGTCGCGCTATGTGCGGCGCGCTAACTCTGAGTAGTCCTTAAAGATGAAGCATCCTTAAATAAGTATATAACATTATGAGTTACATTGTGTGAAGGATGAGATGAGAGAAGGTAAGTGTGCTTAAGCGTTTGGGTACCTATCCTAGGATATGTCAAATAAAACGTGATTTCTCACTGCTTGCGTAGTTAATAGGACTGAATGTATTTTGTCACGCGTGCCTACATGCTGATGTGTGTGATCTACTAAAGAAATAAAGAAATGCTCGATGGTTCGGATAGTCATCAAGTAGGTTGCCGACGAGTACACTTGAAAGGCAGAGAAAAGTGTTGAACTTGGAAGATAAGAGAGTGTGGGCGATGAATTGAACTTAACTGACTTAATGGGTTTGTTGCAGGCCGCATCCGCAAGTGAAGCATTACCATATAAAGCAAAATTCCCGATCTGAGTTTTACTTGTCGGAAAAGCATTGCTGTCCTTCCATTCCTGATTTGATTACCTATCATCGACACAATAGTGGCGGCCTGGCCTCTCGTCTCAAACATCCGCCCAGTGCTGAAAGATGCGCCCCAGCCACAGCTGGACTCAGTCATGGTATGTCTCTAATTAGAACGTCACTATTTTTATCTTCCCTCCCTCTCCGACACAACTTTATTGTGCGTGCAAATGTTTAATGCCCCATTCTCTGCGTTTTAAAAACTTACAATTCAATCCACTTGAACATCCCCAACAACAATCTCCATCTCCCTACATTCTCCCTAACAATGACAAAAAATAATCTTGACAGCTATAAAACTTGATTGTTCTCTGACCAAATAAGTCAAAGGTTCTTGTCAAACTCGTTGTTAGCAGGATTAAAAGATCACATCACAGGCTTGACTCTGTGTTGGTTTACGATAATTTTAGTGACGTTCATCTTTTCGTAAGTGTCATGTGGTGACAATGCGTTTGTGTAAGAGCCCACTTTTCATCTCACGATTTTAATTCTGTGCACATTGGAATTTTATGGTGGCACAATAAATAATCACAACTATAAGTTTATGCAAGTTCATTTTTTTTTCACTTAGCATGTCATTGCGGCAATATTAATACTTCCTTTCCAAATAGAATCCAAGTTGGACAAGGCAACGAAGTAATAATATTATGCAATTTTCTGAAATAAACATTGTAACGTTTAAGAATATCATTTATAATTATTATTAGCGGAAAGAATGACATAAAGCATTCACATCCTTATAGTTGTCATAAAGAAGAACCATCGTTAATTGTTGCTTTTGAAATTTAAATCCGTAAAAATGAAAGTTGTAAATTTAATGTTTGTGTGTGTGTGTGTAGATAAGTGGGAGATCGATCCATCTGAACTGATGCTACACGAAGAACTTGGATCAGGCCAGTTTGGAGTCGTTAGAAGAGGGAAATGGCGAGGGTGCATTGACGTCGCTGTAAAAATGATGAAAGAAGGGACCATGTCCGAAGATGATTTTATTGAGGAAGCCAAAGTCATGACGTAAGACTAAAAACTTGTCAAGTCCCAACTTCTACTAGCCTTTTCTTTCTTCATGGGCAATAATTTCACAGTGCTGATTTAATTTTATGTTTTGACTTGCAGTAAACTGCAGCATCAGAATCTCGTGCAGCTGTATGGAGTTTGCAGCAAGCACCGTCCTATCTACATTGTGACTGAATATATGAAACATGGTGCTCTTCTCAATTATCTCAGGAGAAATGAGACGACATTTCAATGCAATTTAGATATGTTACTTGACATGTCTATCCAGGTACGTATAGTCTCAAACACGAAAATATCAATACTAATTAGTTTCCAAAGAAGATTTTTAATTTCAATCACACCAATCTCGATTAACTACTAATTGATGTTTTCTTTTAAATTGTACTGAACAATTTACGAACTGTTCGTATTGGAAAAAATGCAAGTATATTTATGCACTAAAATTGTTTGTGTTTCAGGTATGCAAGGGAATGGCATATCTTGAAAGACATAATTACATTCATCGGGATCTGGCGGCAAGAAATTGTTTAGTGGGGGCTGAAAATGTGGTAAAAGTTGCAGACTTTGGGCTGGCAAGGTAGATTTCCTTTTTCTATTCAAATTATTTTCATTTTGTTACATCTTAATGTTTTGTTAAATATTTAGATTTTGTTTAGCAGTGGAGTAATTTGTATTTTGAAATTACAGGTACGTTTTAGATGACCAGTACACAAGTTCCGGTGGTACCAAATTCCCTATCAAATGGGCACCACCCGAAGTTCTCAATTATACTAGATTCTCAAGTAAATCCGACGTTTGGGCCTATGGTACTAACGAAATACTTAAGCACAGAGACATTAAAAACATGTTTTAAAAAATGAAGTAGATTCTAATGATTTGTTAAATATTTGTCTAGGAGTTCTGATGTGGGAGGTATTTACATGTGGAAAGATGCCATACGGGCGTTTAAAGAATACAGAAGTTGTTGAAAGAGTGCAGCGCGGAATTGTGCTTGAAAAACCTAAAAATTGTCCAAAAGAAGTTTATGATTTGATGAAAAAGTGTTGGGCACTTCATCCTGACGAACGACCGTCCTTTAGAGCTCTTAAAGATCAGCTAGTTCAGGTCGCTCAACTGCTCCTCGTCGACTGATTACTGATTACATTTAAATGCTATGAATTTATCTAATTATTAAGGCACGTTATTAGACGTTGTTGACTTGGAAGCCCTTATTGTATTAATATTTGCTAATAAGTGATTATGAAATGAATGCCTATAGCTACATTGTACTACTAGATTAGAACAAAATGATCTTGTGAGTATTCGACACAAACTTAAGTACGTTTTAGTATTAGAAGATAATGTTGCGATGCTAACTGCATCTTGTTTATCCGCGTTGTGTTTCTATTGTTGCTATCGCCTCTGACAATACTAAGAGACGCTGGGTAGAATGATGCTTGAACCTGCCTGTGAGAATTATCACAGATGAAAGAAAGGCAAATGAACACTTCACGGTTGTAGTTGGCAATCTCGGTTGTGTACTGACAGTGACTCTGGCTACTTTCTTAAATATTTGTGGTTGTATGGTATTGTCATTTTGTAGTCAATGGGAATCTTTATATCATAGAACATTTAGAATAGATTTCCGAGTAAATGAAGTTCATGTTGTTGTAAATAACGCAGCTAGGATTAGGATCGTCCATTAGAGGAAATTCGTTGCCGTATTTAAACCTTTTCACTGAATTAGCGAATTAGAAAATTGGTAGTGGACATGCAATGCTTATTGTTAGTGTGAACTGTTACTATAGTAGCCTTTTAGACGTAGCGTAGTTTAGCAGTAGGGAAAATTTACTTCGCCACCTAATCTTGAGATTTAAGAGTTGAGTCAGTTGTTTACTTAAATTCGGTTAAACTTCCTCATAATTTATTTTTGTAGGTGTCTACTAGATGAAGCCGTTCCTATCACTTTGTGCTGGTTGACCGTTTTACATTTATATTGTTAGTTACATGCATAATATTTGAATTGCCTCTCACTTGGGGATGATGCTGCGTGAAAGATCTTGCTGTATAAATACTATGCATTGCTATATGTTATGATCTTCCTATCGTAATCGAATCAAAAGAGATATATCTTATTACAATGATTGTTGTCAACTGGTAACGACAGATAATAAAACCCGCTAGACATGTGCAACTACATACAACAATTGCCAATTGTCAGAAATTATTACAACTTGTAAATTGTTCACTTTAAGATATTTAATATTATTTATTGTTATTTTAACTTATCAACTGTATGTGATATCTACGGTTGTCCTTCCTTTCATCTAGTAGAAAAGTATTGCTGTTCGGTTATAGATATCTCTTTGTAGTTGTGTACTGAATGGTACTTTTACCTATTAGCAATTTTTACCCAATTATTAAGCTTGCTCCATTCTATTGGCATGGATATTAAATTATTAAAATTAAAATCCCTGCTCAATGTTTACATGACACTTTGTCCGTAGTACTACATACTGCCTAAAACAGTATTCAATTCGAATAGTCCGATATAAAACGAGAAAAAATAGTAAAAACGTTCAAGACAACCACAAGTTGTTCTTTGACGAGAATCGCAATAAATTCGAAATGTTTATATAAATTCCAAATCCTAATTATAAATAACACGGTGTACGATAAATGCAAAGAAGTCGCAGTCGCACGTGGAACTTCAAAAATTGCATAATTTGCAACTCGATTGTACTCCGAGAATAGATGTAAAATACTCAAGAATTTTGTAATACCTACTTAATAGTGTTGAACTGGAGTGATATCCGAAACGTACGTAATTCATTGAAATGATATCAATCAAACCGTTGAGTTTGTTAGCCGAAAAATACATATTCAAGTAAAGTTCACTAAGAAAATAAGGTTGTTCTACGGAAGGAATGGAGTATAGTATCAGTCGTCATACTTACTGCGTTCTGGAGAAAGGAGAGTTGTGAATGCTTGATTGTAATAAATATTTACTCAAAATAAATGTCATACTAACAAGTAGCATGGTGTGACTCCTAAGATGTAACTGTATTAATAACTGTTTAGGTATATACTCGTCTAGTGTTAAGTTCTTAAGGACTCAGAGATTCCCACCCACTATCTACAATCTACTGACGAACAAATATTCTAATTAAGATTCATGTTCAGTATAAATCAGACCAATTTGTGTTTTTTAGCTGTTATTTCTATGTTTTGCGGGAAAAGTTACTGGAGTAGATATAGAGAGCCTACTTATAATGGTATACCAGTAAATAATTACATATTTACTAAATGAGTATTCAATAAATTTACGAATTAAATGTTGTTGTTGATTTGTTGAGTGCTGAAGAAAGTGAAATTCCAGCCTGGTAGTCGCTTCTCTCTCCTGACTCTAATAACTTGACTTGTGTGACGTTAGAAATTCCTGTTAAGGTGGTGTCGGTAGAAATTGAAAAATATTGTTGTAACCCAACAAGAATGTGCTATTTACGCTATGGGACTCCTTAAATCTACAAAGATGTTGTTAAATGTTACTTGCTCTATGAAAGTCCTTAGAAATCTATTACCTACGCCAGTTTCAAATGTTCAACTATGAAATCTTGTTAAACTGTGAGCTAGTTCTCAATCTGTTGAATTGATCGTATTCTATTTACTAGATGAGATAAAGTAGTGATTGATGATAGATGTTTATACATATATGTACTGTGCAGCTATATGTACTGATACACTTATTATATTAAGCTTACTTGGTATACCTACATGCCCACACGTATGTAGTAGAATGTCTGTACCTAGTTAATAATGTTGACTTGAGTAATGTACTGATCATAATTATATTACTAGAATGTCAGTAAACCTTTATCAACATCCCTTCCTTTCATGTATTACGCTATGCATACACTGCAATAATCACCCAAATGGTATATGACGGATATAAGCAATAAAGTTTGACATGACAAACTGTTTGTATTTGTACTGTGGAGGGAGGGTGTCTTTCATTTCCCAGCAGAACGGCTTTCCTACGTTTAATTCAATAAAGATCCAAGGAATCTAATTAAAAATTAAGGTATACACACGCCTAATGCACAAATATACGATGTGATGTGCAAGTTTACGTTATTACGATCATTAAGTTGGAAGGAATGTTTTCTGTATGTCATATTAAAGTAGCTCTATATGTAGCTGATGTAAGTTTTACGTTTTTGTATTATAGCGTTACTATTTATATGTTCTGATTCAATAAAGCTTTTGGGGAGAACTTTAACTTAATGCATTGCCAACTTTCATGTTTATTTTGCATCACTCCTAATTACATGAACATAGTTGCATATTTCATTAATTATCTTCTTTAATCCAAAATAAAACCTTTGAGGAGATTTTAAATCCTTAGAATCTAATCTGCAAAAAATCATGAACATTTTTACCTGTACATACATTCAGCTCTCATTTTTTTCCCATCGAAGTTCGTTTATCACTTTTGACGTTATCATCATCGCATTCCTGTTTGAGCAACAGACTATCTCCTGCGCTCTGAACTACTTGTTGATTTTGTGGTGACGAAAAGGTTTGTTTGACTTGATAGTTGATTACCTACTCAATGTAGTTTATTAGCCTTTTGTACTAATTTTTATGATTTTATTAAATTTATAAATGAGACATACTGAACACTCATATTTGCATGGATTTATGGAATTAAGATATTTGTGAACTAGTAATTGCTGTAGGATTCATGCGTAATTCCAAATTGGTCTTAGCTATTCATCTGTTTACTGACAATTAAATATAGAAGTATTATGACGCTCAAATTCTACCCATCGCATTACTATTTGAAACTCTGGTTAGTTCTGAATTTTTCATCTCTGCCCTCTTTTACTTGTTGTTCAATATTTTAAATATTAGTTAATGGTTTAATCCTTATTTTAATTATAGTCATTCAACAAGAGTTCGAAGGATGTCTGGATTTTCCAGGCCACTACCTCAATTTCAGAAAGATGAAATATCTGGAAAAGTTTGCCCTGAAGCCTTGACAGCGTATCAAGATATAATATCTAAGTACAATGCTCTCAATTTGGCATCACTACAAGGAGGTTATTTTTCCATTTATGAATCTATAGCATCTATCGTCTACAGTATTAATACCCATACGACGTAAAAAATTCCAAAAATAAAATAACGCGTCATTTGAATTAAATGGTGAATATGATTATGAGAATGCTGGGTTATAAAATAGTTCCGGGGACGAAAGGGTGCAATTCTATTATGCGCCCTTCTCTTTGGTTGACGCATTTGTATAGTAGTATGGAAGCCTCTAGATTAAATACAACTAATACACTAATATTATTATGTTCTGTTCAAATCAAATGTTTTGTTAACAGGAGGGCCAAAGGGAATTGCTCGCCATGTGGATAAAAATAAAAAAATCCTAATCAGGG
>JABASI010001877.1:0-22303 GCA_019776505.1 Tomocerus nigrus
GAGATATTTATCCGTTGCTTATTTCAAACAGGACACACACAAATAATATTGCAAAAGAAAATGTTCCATAAATATTCTATCAATTCAGCATATCATGACAGTTGAATAACTCTCGCAAGTACAATGTCTGATATGAATAAGTGGAGAGCAAATTTTCCAACAAATCTGCAATAGACACGTTATTATTGCTGCACAAAGTTATTACATATCTCGTATCGCAGTAAAATAATATTAATAATGAGTAAAACAAGCTATGATTTTCAGGTAGGTCGTTCTTATAATTATCTCTTTTGACTCTTCATCAGCAAATTCCCTCTATGTGTGTATTATACTTTCACTCTTTCGATAAGAATTTAGATTGTGTAAACCTGCAATTTACGTCAACTTTGATAAAATATATTGCATTATCACTTCATTGCACTACCTACCTAGGTATATAACTAATTTCTACCTGTACATCGCTTCTCAATTATTGGTGAACTGAAAAACTTGAAAAAAAGACGATCAAGTATTTCTTATCAAGAGAGTGCACTAGTTACTTTGCACTATTGCTGACATGGATATTGCATTTGATGATACAAGAGTTGCACTCGTTGAGTTACAATTTTCAGAGCTTTTCAAAAGGAGCCGATGAATTCAATTGCACAGATAAATAGTGTACAATCAACCTCATTACATAGCTACAAGACAATACAGATAACGGAAAGAACATGCGTACTAACTTAACAGAATTAAATGATTACTCGCATTCTACAAATTAGATTATAGTCAATTTTTTCATCAATTATCACGCAATACATGTGTAAACTTTGTTTGTTTACTTTAATCTTAGATCGTAAAGTCAAGCTGGGTAAACCTCCTTATGCTTTATTATCCCCATTCTGAGAACAGAGAGTCATTCAGAAGATTTCACACAACAACTGCCTGCCTACATACAAAATACAGACGCAGACTATATGTATATTTCCATGAAGTAGAACGAAAAGAGATCTTGGCTGCAAAAACTATTTTCACAGACATACACATACACACAACAAGGAAATAAAGAGAAGGAAACCAATCTGTGTGTGTGTGTACAGTGTACGCATTTGTTATTTGTTTGTTGGGGAATTACAATGTGAGTTAATGACTCTAGTCGACCATATAGACATTTTAAAGTTTAGTACACGAACCAGTTTTACCATCCGTTTTGGCTACCTCTTCAACAATCTTGTAAACAAACAGATCTGAAGAGTGCCTTTCAACAGATTCATGAATCTTTAGCATTAGTGCAAGAAGATAACTGTCATATTACACACACATCAAATCGGGTTTGTTTTACAGAAACAGAAAAGGATTAGAGTCATCACAACATGAGAACACAGAGATTGAATAAAGCTGAGAAAAGCTTAAGAGCAGATCATGTCATCGAGTCTGAACCTCTGATCTTCTTGTTCTGTCTTTCTTTCATTGACCAGTTCCGGCACCGTCATATTCTTTATGGTCACTAGACATAGATTTTCGCTCTGAGATCAGGAAAAAATCTAAACCTCATCAGATAAAAAGGAAAAATAACCTTAAGGCCAACCAAGTCAGCCTGTTAGTCAATGGCGCATCTTCTTTTTTTCTCGCATCTTTCCAAGCCACACCACCATCAATAGACATATCCGCCAACGTTCATGATCTTTTCTATGTATTTCCAGTATGCCGAGAAGTTAAAAGTCAGAGATCCCGTAGGGGCTCATTTGCTCATACTCATTTAACTTAAGTAATCTTTTCTTAACATTCCCTGCACGTGGATGGCATGCAAATGGGATGCAAGCAGCCTCACTCACCCAAACTAATACTCACACTATAATCCTTCGGGTCATCCATCTATTTAGACTAGACCAAGCCAAGCCTGCAAACTATTCTTCAACTTTACTCTCTTCGTGTTCTACTATTATATTATTCATGTGGTAGTGGTAACTGAAAGCCAAACCCTTTTTACAATACGCACAAACGCACACTCGCTTCAACTTGTCATTATAACACCGAAAAATTCAATTATCTCACAGAACTAAACGACATTGTGACATGATACGCACTTTGTACCCGACTCTGTCACAGGGGAAGAGTGGAATTTTGTAATAAATCTCTCAGCTACTAAATATATGTCTGTGCTAAAGGAATAAAAATCATAGCGACTCGATTTCAGTCAGTTCCCATAATAAATTCCTACTACCAAGGTATATATACAAATTATATGTGATATAGTTGGCATATACTATCAAATGTAATTGAGACAGCTGAACAAAACCAAATTCTAGACAAATCAGCTAAAAGTACGCTATAGCCAACGAAACCACAACAGTACTACACTTAAAGAGCTACAACAAAACTGAGCTGACGAATGAATTATATGCACCATAAAGAAAACAACGGAAATTTCTCATGAAGTTGCGTCGTTCTATGTTCGATTATTTCATGACATGGCTTATACATGCACACAATATCCTTCTCTCTATGCTCCATGAATACATATAGCAATTCTGCAGATAATTCTTTGACCACAATCAAAGGCTGCAATTCTATTGTATATGTAATTTGTAACTTTTGTTGCATTACTTCTGATATTATTTTATACTTGTATATACAATCCCATATATTATGTTAAACGAGAAACGAGAGAGACAGAGAGATAGAGAGAGAATGCAAATACAACGCTTCGATTTATTTTCACATTAACTTTTTCATTCATTCCCAGACTATAATTAACTCGGAAAAAACTAAAACAGAGCAAGGAATCTATCGGACTAATTGAAAACGGACTCATTCAACTTATTAGAGTGATGTAGTAGCTACCTATCTATATACATAAATCAAGTCACAGCCAGAGAACAGAAGGGATAAATAAAAAATCGACCTCTTTACACCATCAAACTACTTCACAACTCAATTTTATACATTTCTGCTTAGTAGCACACAACACAGGAGTGAGGAGGAGGAGAATATAATAATATTTCGAAGCTCAGAGAGAAGACTATCACAATCCTCTGTTTCATTAGTTTTACAGATATAAACATTCCTTCGCGTAGCAATAGAGCCTAAGATAACATAACCCAGTAAATCATTCAGCGTGAATTTAGTCCACCAGAGACAAGTTAACTAAGCCAAAGTAAAGCCTTGTCTTGTTTTACCTACCTTTCTCACCTCATCGACTCAAATAGTTTATTTCATTAAGTTCATGTCTCACGGTAACATATCCAGTTACATTATTATTCAGCAGCAATAGCAGAATATAATAATATAAAGTAGGGGACTACTATTGTCGAGCTCAATCCATTTGACTGCAATATAATATCTTTTTTCGTCTCCTTATAACAACACCTTATATATAATGCAAAAAAGAGCAAGTAGGTATAGTACAAACACCAGGAGCATAGAAAATACCATACCTAAATAACAATAATAGCAGAATCATACTGTCCGATAAAAAAATCACACTGCAAAGATAACCAACCCATGTCTAGAATCCTTTTTTCTCTATTAAGAAAAGCAAAGTAAATGAGCGGAGTTGGAGGACGGCCTAGTCACGACTTCAACACGATTAGCTTTAGCATAGCAAAGGAAAATCTTATCCTACTCACTTCTAACAAAAGTCCTATCGGCTAATCTTATATTCGATTTCATCTCTTTTGCAATTGCTTACATTGCTCAGCTATCCCAATTCCCAATTCGTCCCACTACTCACATCAATTCATTCATTCTTACATAGAAATCAGTTAAGAAGGGATATCAGCTAAACCCAACGAAATTCATGAGCGAAACTATGTAAGCAAACTTAATCCTTAACTCCCATCATATCACAATCATGTCAAATCAGCATTTCGTAGAGATCTGATAGTAATCTCAAGCGAAAATCAATCCTTTCTCAATAAATCCACTTGGACTCATTTTATTCCACAGTTTGACACTAAAAGAGACATATGCCATGTAATAACGTAATCTAATGCTTAGCAATTGAGCCTGAAATCAAAATCACATTCTCTATTACTTGTAAGTTGTACTTAATGGTTATGGGTCTCGTCGTCACCGCTTTTTCCGGCTCACGACTAATACACACCGCCTTTAAATATTAGAATGTAGTATATTTACTCAATATACGTGCGGTTTCAAATGAAATACACTTTAATCACAGAAATTTTCAATGGATAACTACAAACTACCTACTTAATAAGTTTTCTATAGAGCTACCTGTCCAAATTACCTAGTCAAGGTTATTTAATTAAACCTTCTAATATTAAATTCAACCTTCTTGTAAGAGCAATTTTTCTCTTTGCTCAAGCATGCTATATACACAACTTAAATGTATTTATGGTTAGTTATAAGTTAAAAACAACAACTTGCACCATTTTTCTATACCTACACACGTATTCATTAATAATAAAAATTCCGCATTTCACTTATTTACATTTACGCAACCGAAACTGATTTGGCTTTACGAGATTCTATTTTGACTGCGTAAGAAAAATACAAAATTAGAGTTATTAACTATCCTAATGGCATAGTAAGAGGGAAAAAGGGCCTGAGCTGAATATCAAGTCGTGAAGTATATGATGTAAGCAACTCGTGCAAATTATTTCATTTCAAATGCATACAAATAATAGTTTGTACTTTGTACATTCAGAAACGTAAATAAATCTTGGATAGAGATAGACGAGCAATAATAGTAACTACATATACAAAGGAATAATATATGTAGCGAAACTAACAAGGAAATCAATGTCCATAAAGAAAAAGGATCCATTATTTATTGGAATCGATTTAACTAAGGTAAAACAAAGAGTGAAGCCACTATGGATAGAGTTAAAGAGTAGAGAGAGAGAGAAAAACGAATTTATATATTACAGTCCTTTGTAATTAGAATCATAGCTGGGTTTACACCCCTTTATGTCTCTCCTTCAGTTTTGTTATTTTATTTCATGCAATCATGAATTGACTTTAGAGGAGAGGAAAAAAAGCAGTCAATTTTCAGCCATGCAGCTCTATACACAATTCTTTAATAGGTTTGAACACATAAAGAGGGACGGACGACTGACATTGAAACAGGAAAATTAGTTCGAATTATTTGAATCAGTAATAACCCCGTAATAATAGTAACCCAGTGGAATGGATCGAAATTCGACTTAACTCACAACAACAGCCATACATTGAAAATTCGTTAGAAAGAAATAAAACTGTTCTGTGACAGTCTCTTCTGCTCTGCATGCATAAATCTCCCCGAAAACATCTATAATCAAGACAGTTATAGTAGTTCCCTTCTTCCGTCTCTCTCCAACAAACTCAATGTCAATAGTAAACAATAGAAAACTAATTCTCACCATAGCTAAATGACTAACGATAACTGAGTGAGCTACCTTTGCCAAGCTAAACAACAGCAGATGTTTAAAGTCTATATATAGGAGTAAAGAACAATTGCAAACAATGTTTCGTCCTTGTTTACTCATTCTATTATTAGGAAAAAGTGTTTTAGTGTCAGCCAGGGCAGACCTGTAAGAGAGATAAGCAAGTTACACGTGTGCGTCTACTTTGGGTTTCTAATAAATACCTGCCTCATCAAATCAAACAGCATATCAACATCCAGAATGGACCTCTCGCAGAGAAAATAAGAGTAACAAATTCTGTTAACTACTCTTTGTTATTCTAACTACAGTACTAATTGGCCTATTCTTGTCTCGGTCACCACTTTAAATACACACTTATAAGTGTTTATCAAATCAAACTGCTGGGGCGGAGTCTACATTACAGCTTGAATAAAGTATCTACTAGCTACGTCTACCTCCTCACAAATTACACCTCTCGTAATTGCTTTTCATCTTTGATCTTCATCATTATTTTACCTACTGATTTTATATTGTTGTGTAATAATCAACATCCAGTTTTCATACAATACACCCTTGAAATTCTTTTATAAAAACACGGGGAAACGCGTATAATTAACTTTGCAACTTAACCGAAGATGTTAGATTTATTACCAAAGGATGTCCTATAGAGCGAGAGCGTAACTATTTATTATCTGAATTTGAGTAGACAACTAAAGATTTATTATCCGTCTCCATTAAAAGTCATTGCATATTTCTTGGAGTTTACATATTTTGATATACTTTTCATTTTCAGGTTTTATGGTTTTCCAAAAGGTTGTAATGGTAAACGTGTGAATTTTATTGGCACCGACTACGTAAATGACTAATTAATTATATATTTTGATATACTTTTCATTTTCAGGTTTTATGGTTTTCCAAAAGGTTGTAATGGTAAACGTGTGAATTTTATTGGCACCGACTACGTAAATGACTAATTAAGATCATCGAAAAAAGTTGAAAAAATATTAGCTTACCTTATTTTGATATTTTTGTCGTTCTTGAACCCCGCAAAGATACTGATCCCATTCGACAATCCTCAATCTTAGTTGAAGCCAGCGTTTTTTAAGGCTTTCAATTCTTCTATTTCCTTTAATATCGGAGCTTCGTCCTTGGCTTTGGCATTGTCTCAAAGCAGCATGAACTACTGAAGCATTCGCTTCGATTTCAGTTTGCAGAGCCTGAAAAAAGATAAAAAAAGAGTGCGTAAAGAACAAGTCATAGATAATCATAAATCAAATAGCCAGTTCTGAGCTGTGTTAGTCATCCCTTGAATTAATCACGCCAACAAATCATTTCATCTTATTCATAATATGTAGCTGTACTGTAGTCTCGTCAAATGAAAAGACTGAAGAAAACTGCACATCTCTCCATTACACTTCATCGAAGCAATCTGCCCATCTTATCTGATAGTAGATGCACGTTCGTCTATTTCTATGTCATGCATTGAAAATCATTTGTGTTGTTCTTCTAATAGGATTACGCACATTCCTATATAGCTACAGACAGACATATACATGATACATCGTAAATGTAATAATAATAAAGGTAATAAAACGGATTTCTTTGACTCTCGGCTGAAAGATGTGATCTTTAGATCACACTGCAAAAGTGTAAGACGCATATATAGCTGCCAAAACTAATCTCATCAATACATGTCCACTCCTCATCTTATCTTTCTTCAGGTTAAGAGTGAAGAAGCGACAGCTCGATTCAACTTTTTTACTTCTTTTCATTCTCATCATGACGTAGCATAGTTTATTGATGTTTTCCGCACTGTAGCACTCCGATTCAGTCTTTAATTAACAATAAACAGGCTCAATCAATGGAAGAAAAGAGCTTAGCTATCAGAAAATAAATACAAAGGCTATTGGAATGCCCTTAATGCAGAGATAAGTGCAATCCTAACTACTTTTCCAGTAATTACCTAAGTATATAGCGTCACATCTATTCTCTCTTCCCTAACTACCAACTCAAAAAGTGGCTAAATCTCATTGGTGCACCTCTTAAGACCTCTTATCAATAAGCAAACAACTATTTCAATCTACAACACACACACACAGCTAGCTAGTACTATGCTTGCAAATAATAAGAAAATCCCCCTTTGTTGTTCTTGTAATGATTACAATGTAATAATGTAAAAGCAAGTAGCAAAGGAGTGATTTGCTAGACAATGCTCCTCTAATATGACATGGCTCTTGTAATGAATCTACTTGGAACTCCTCCTCCTATTAAATACAAAAAGTACAGATACTTAAGGTTAATACGTTGCAACACGACAAAATAAAATTACTAAAGCATCTGTAATCTCCATTGTGTCTACTAATGCACAATATCGCTCTATACCTCCTCCATCGTGTGTCCTATACATTGCTGTGCATAATAATCTATAGAATGCAATAAGTTAAGTAAGTACTTGTATTGTTATCCTATGTAGCAACAAGCAACTGATAATCTCCTCGATTCGGTTTAGGTCAAATTTCCGTTCACTCATTTACAATTAGTTTCAAAGCTTTAAAGTGCAGTCGACTACAATGATTGGCTTCACTTTGCTTTGTTTTGTTTGATGTGGTGACCGCAAGTCTCTCTTTGCTACACACTCGTCGTGTAATAAGTTTCCTTGACTGACATTTAAGTAAGTAATAGTAGTAGTAGTAGTGTCCTACTACGACTACCAATATTATTACTGTACAATGTTTTTGTTGTAGCTATATATTCTAGCTAGAAGAGATTTAAATGCAGTAGCACAACCACAGACAGATAGTAAACTTCTAACAGTGCAAATGCATTCATTCTCAAGTCGAGTAGTTAAGGTAGTAGTAGTTCTTCTAGTGATTATGCTATACGCTTGCAGCAAGCACTCTTCTCTTAGCTAATAGCTAACCTCACCACATCACATCACACTAGTAGTACAATACTATAATGCATAAGACTATAATATAGGGAACTGTACGTATAGTACTATAAATCGAGCAACTCTATTCTATCAATCAGCATGGGCTCACTATTTCCGCCATTAATTTGCCCAGACATGGTTCATTAGATGGAAGAACAACGTCCCGTTAGAATCAAATTACAAAGAAGGCCACGTCCACTAATAAATATACTTACTAACTGAAAACAACGAATTGATGCGATAGAATTTCGAGCAACCAGTTAACATAGACACTCCTTTACGCACTTGTACACGTTTTATCTGTATCATTACGATTATTGAATACAGACGTAAAGAGTCAGAGACTTATACTTTACATCATCACATAACTATACTTCACTACTACCTTTAAAAGCTATGAACTGTTACATATTTCTTGGCAAAAGTGTACCAATATCAATTCATAACCAAGAGCAGATGGTCAAGAGGAACAGGCTATCCTTAGAAATATATTACAAACCGACAAACATAACATAAACAACTCGAATAATAAGGACACGAAACAAACGGACTCTTTCTTTAAAAGCTTATCATGCTAAATAGATGAGAAATATGCAACGGTCTAACATGCAATTGCATTAGTGCCAAGCAAATGTCGATAAAACAAACATTAGACAAAGGATTATGCTGCAATAATAACATAACAGACATATTAAATTCTAGCTAACAACTTACATCGTTTTAAGTGCGTCGATTTTTTCTAGTTTTGTTTCCCTACTAACTACTACGTAATAATATGGACATTAGCAATGCTCACATAACTTTTGCCAAGTCGAGACACAACGGAAAAGAAATTACAGATTTTTCTAGTTGAAAAATGGCGAGGTGCAACTTTTCTGTTACTTTTAGTCTCAGTTACATCTAGCACATTGTACGTTAGCCAAAAAGTGCATTGACGGTAATAAAATCTTAGGAGAAAATAACGAAGAGAAGAAAAGACTTCCTCAACATTTATACTAAAAGATAGCCTTTATAAGTATGTATAATTTGCAATAATAGATATAGCATCTTTGCTTGGAAAGGTATCTTTAAATATTTATACTAACTAGACTCACTACTAGCTATGTACGGTATGTACATTTGAAAGAACATAAATAATCAGGATACTTAACGCTCAAAAGCACATCACTCAAAACTCCACATTAATTTAAGCATCATTCTGAGATGGAAGAATGAGAAAGACAATGTGAAAAGAGTGTATGTATCTATTATTCTAACTTAATTTCATATTATAATCTCTATAAAGATTTCCATTGTTTCCTATTATTTGAAAAAGAATCAATCACGTTTGCTTTGTCATTCAAAATAATTTGATTGCTCTACGTGTGTTAGATTATTTATCATCCCTGACTCTCATCAACTTATCTTTTCCAATTTCTTCACTTCTTCTACTAGTTATGACTTACTTTGCTCATAGCATATAGTAATGTCCTTAAGGTAGGATTCAATTGAATCCACCCATTGAAATTACTTAGGAACGTATTGTTAGTTTATAGTTAGCTAAGTTTGTTTAAAAGATGATGGGAGAAAGTTTTATCGGAGCGAGACAAGACAAATAATCTTATCAAAAATGAATTCACACAATAGCGTTATTGGATGTTGGAGTAGGTAGGTAGGGTAGGTAGGGAGTTTGAAGAGAAGAAGGAGCAATACAGTACAGCTAACATCACATCACTCAAAAGCCAAATCAGTTCAGGCAATTTACTGCCACTTCATACTCCTACGGTCTATTAAATTAAATAATGTACACAGCTGCACATTCAAAGTAGGCAGAAAGTCGAAAGAGAGCCAAGCTTCCTTCAACTACTAGCATAAAAGTATAAAAGCTAAGGAAACTGAGGAGATAACAAAGTGTAAGGAAGAAGTAGAGTATCTAGAAGTAGAAGAGCCGTAATTTCTGCCAACATAACGGTCTAAACATAAATTTCCATCCATTAGTAATCGTAATCACAGAATAGAAGAGTTGAGAAACGATAGTAGAGTAGAGCATGCAATACTAAGGCTTTACTAGCTAACTAAAGTTGCCAGGCTGAAGGGGGAGTGGACTCTTCTTAATAACAACTAATTACTACCTGCCTTGACTAATATACACTAATGTAATGTAAGACACACTATAATAATAATCCAACTGAGTAGAACACGTAGTCAAGTCAGTTCATCACATTAACGATTGCATTGTTAGTCAGTGAGTTAAAATTAACTGTAGCATTTCACTTGATTTTAATGTTCCACCCAACACAACTTAAAATCAACATCATTTCATTCCCTCTATACATAGCTACCTACTTCTTCTTACATTATTATCTCCATCCATGCAGAATAGTATAAACCTTTACTTTTATATTCATCTTTCCATCTCAACTAAACAAGAAAACATAAGGATCTCTCTTCTACATACATAAATTATCTGTTGTTGTCAAGAATTTGGCTTTCTTACTTATTACTACTCACTCAGTACCTATATACTTATAGATTCCTTATTACAAATTAGTTGCTCAAATACAATTAGTTTACTTACTTAGTTTCAATATTATTATTACCTACTTTCAATTAGCTACATTAGATGATGAATATGCGTTGAGATATGTACCTATGTGATCCGGTTCACTAGACATTAGCACATTTTGTTGGTTGTGTCTTTAAAGTGACTATGACTGAAAGACAGTATTATTTTCATGTCAACGTCAATAGCCCAATGGACGTGGTAAAGAACGGATGTTTAGGAAATGAACACACGCTAACTCAACACATCATGAAATACAATCCACTACTATTACAATGTAATAGGTACGATGTACGATACAATAGGCACAAAGAAAATGTTTATTTGATTTACACTCGCATTGATCATGCTATTTAATATGCACAGTCGAGATAATAGGCTCAAATACATTATAGCCAAATTATCCTTATAACAAAACCACGAATACCACCAATAAGCTCTGCACAGTTGGGCACGAACTATTATTCCTCTCTACCTTACAACAATATTCTAATCATGATAAACACTCTGCTCTGTTGTGTAGTATATCGAAACAAAGACAGTTATCTACTAACTAAAAGCTGTCACCTCCATATATGATCAAATAGTATGACTTATAACTATATTAGAACATAATTCACAAATCACCCTCCTACTTTTACCATTCCTGCTCCTCGCTTCTACTGTCTACTGAATGAAAAGCAATTATCAAAAGCAAATATCATTTATTCACTACTGACAGTTTTGATACCTTGCTTATCCTGGTACTGGACGTACTTTTATTACTCTACTAAATACAATTGATGCTCAGATATAGTGACTCTAGACATGATTTTCAACAGAGGTACAAGTGTGGTAGGTCAATCCAGTTTCTCTCTACGTTGCCATCATTAACTGCAACTGTTGTACAGACGTAGTTTACACAGAAAATGAATTAGACACAACAGAAAATACGAGTTTCAATTCAGGAACAGAGAGAAACGGACTTTTTCTATAAACAATCAGCACCTGGCTTTGGCTCTCTGGCTTCGTTTGCTTTGACTGTCTGCTTTTTGCTTTGCAGTAGAAACTATAGCTCCCAGTTGTAGAATTAAGTAGTAAGTAGGTATTCATCTCCCTAGATAAATAATGTATAGATGTTTGCTAGATACTATTTGGTTCATTTTATATGCGTGCATAAATTAAACCTTAGCTCACTCTCGAAGTCGAAGGTACGGAGGAGGGCTGTATTAGTTAGCTCAGAGCTTGTGTTCTTATGTGGTGTGAAATGGAATGACCAGTAAGCTTACATTATTAGCAGAGTGGATTAGCTTGGCACACCTGACACACATCCTCACGCGTTCACATACTTGCACCCATCCCATTCTGAATTATAAATGCACCTTACTCATCTCTCGAACCTCATCTAATCTGAAAATTACTACTTACGAATTTATAAGTATTAACCACACCAAGGTTTATTGAATTTTGATTAGTAGAACATGCGGCATAATTTATTAGAAGGGAACGACAACTTCATAATCACTAAACTCAACCAAAATCTTTCTATAATATTGCAATCTTCTGATTAAAAACCTAAAATCAGGAACCTACAGGCAATTGTGATCTGTAAGGATAATTCCGACGAAAAAATGTGGTCATTAAAAATTTCTAAACGGTCACTTAAATAAGTTTTGCAATTTGATACCCAAAATTGTATTTCAAGTAATAACGTTTACGTTTAGGAATAACTTATCGTTTAGAAAATCCAAACAGTTTGAACAATTTCACGTGGAAAATGTTTTTACCTATGTCGATAACAATACAATGCTGGTATGTGCCTATGTTGCAAGCAGAAAATTGATAGCACTCCTTAGTTTGTGTAATTAAACCGGAAACTAAAGCGAAATTGCAATTCATAACTGAAACTACGTCTAAGAGCATTATAACATTAAGAAAGAGAGTATATGCCTTGAGTTGGCTGTGTCCTCTTCACGATCTTAATCAGGAATATAGGCGAACAAACGTGATGTAATAGTTAGTAGCCAATAGGTTGTACGAGTCTATTAAATTAGCTGCACAGGTACTAAACATATCCAAACAATCAAATACAGTAACCCTTTGCTAAACTAACAGAGCCCACTATAACACCAGTAACCAAATTTGAGCAACTGAGGAGCAACATGCGGTGATCGAGCTTTTTCGGTTTGAAAAACAGTAGAATTACGTCTAGAATAAGGAATGCAACGTTGTTTTCTATAACAGTCCTTTCTAACAGCATACATAAATATTTGGTCTATATAAGTAATATGAAGCATTGGGGAAAAAATTATGATGTAGAAAATAAAATTGCTCTGCAATACTAAACAAGGTTGTTGCCCTGCTCCGTATATCTACGTTCCTAAAGAGTAATACTGTTCTTTTTCTATGTATACTACTATAAGTGAGGAAGAAGTGAGCAGAATGAAATGTTGTGTAATATTAATGAATGTTCGTAGCTTGGCTGGGCAAGGCAAGGCAAGGGCAAGTCAAATCAAACTAACGACGCATATTCTAACATTATACAAAAGGTAAAAGAATTTTCTGAGCTAAGTTTGCGGAGCTAAGTATGAATTTAGGTGGATTGTCTTAAAAGTATGTGCATTATGCCTACTTCACCTTCACAACGACGTGTCCGTTGCGTTGGCTGTAGCTATTAACTATGATTTCTCAGTTTTTATGCGGATAAGGGAACCTAGCATTAAATATTTCCATAAAGCAATCCTGTTGGAGGATAGCATCCCACGATTTAACTTAGGGCAAGATTTTCACACAAATTATCCTATCTATTAGCATGACAGACACAGTTGACTAGATTCCTTTCGTCTTGTTCTGTCTGTCTCTAGAGTCACACACACACACACAGAGTGTCTGTCTTGCCTTGACTATATTGACAATTGCTTATTCAATGTGGCACAGAAAAGGCAACTTAAAAAAATCATATTATTAAATGGAATATATACACGCTAAGGCTAAAGTAATCTAACCTTCTGTCTCTTCCCACATCTCCATAACACGTTAATCCAATTTGACAAGAATGGACAAACTCACTTGAGTAGTTCAAATAAAGCTAATCATACTTAATGTAAATGTGTATCCCACCTCTGTAGAATGTTTATTACATTTCTCCCAACAATTCAACTATGGTCACAGCTAAGTACACTTAGAGCAGATGTTCACAATACAACAGTGTCAGCTAACAAGACAAAAACTAACATCTCTTATAAATGCACGTGAGTAAAAGCAAATTCTTCAGATCAGATCACATTTCCACGTATCATAGATAATGATATGGAATCCTATCATTATCCCTCCCAGAAAAAAACGATAAAAAGAGTGTAACATTAAGAATATCCATATCTCTTCTGTTTGCATTCTGTCCTCGGATAATCAGCTTTAACTCACAATTCCCAATCAGTTCAGTCAACATTTGTATTAAAGTATAGCTAAAAATCTCAATAATAAGTCACAGTCAGAGTCACCCCCACCAAGTATAGTAGGAAATCGTAGTATTATTCACAATCCATTTTCTCTCTTTACTTCTTTTCACTTCCCGACTTTGAGGAATCACGCTGATTTTTGTACAAGAGTCGGCAATCTCCTACTAAAAAACTCTTTCTATGTCTCTCTGAAAATTGAATGGCATGATATGACTAGACGGTGAATGTATGTATATATGAATGACACTGACGATATCCCTAATAGCTAACCAAAGCACATCACAATTACCGTGACCAGATGACAATAGGACTAATATTAAAATGTGACTTTCTTCATCACACAATATAAATCCCATGCTAAATTACAAAATACTATACACAATGTATACACAGCTTACATGATGCATTATTAGCATAAAATAGCTGCATTTATACACGTAAGTAATTCTCTCCTGCTACAATATCATAAATTACAATAGGACACGCTGCTGTATACAGAGACGAAACAAGAAAGTGCCTCCGAAGAATCTCTAATCTCCTACTGTACACAACACTCATCTCGCTGTACTACATCCATACAACAATCACCAGCAAACAGTAAAATAGAAAAGAAACTTTTTCTTCATTCCACTACTACTACCTCTCTTCTCTCTCACCATTTAATGATAACATTCACAAAATCTTTCTACTCACTCACTCACATCACTCAGCTCATCTCATAATATAAGAAATGGAATTACATGAGTTAAACTACCTTGTTCTTTCAGTTACATTATAATGTCATGTAAATCATAGGCTTTCAATGCAAGAGTTACAAAACGAAAGAGTTTATGTACATTAGTCCTTGTTTCAATTCTCTAGTCTCACCTACAATTTACTGTATCTGTTTCTAGAGAATCATGCTAAGATCGTATATTATCCATGCAACAACCTACACAGGCTACACACACACACCACAACGTACTTTGTCTCTCTCTCTCTTTTCTCAACAATAAAAATAACATTCTCAAGTCCAATCAAAGCGTCTCGCTCAAGTGACCACAATAATAGGAAAGGCGCAGAGCTAGATTTTCTGCCACGCCATTCCTCACTATAAAAGCTGAAACTATAATGGAAAATGTAAACCATGCGATTCCTGTGACGTGAGAGATTGAAAAAAGAGCAGAATCCTCTTTTGTCACCATTTTAGCAGAAGAGAATAGCAAATAGGCAGAAGGATAGACTGAAAACAGCGAGAGAAGTCAACTCTTGCAATAGAACAGCATTACATAGACGATTATTGTATTATTGCATTACCACATAGTTAACTCGTCGTTTGTTAATAGCAAAAATAGCATGTAGTTTGACTCGATTCAATTGGGAACTACTGGCATGGCATAATAGTTAGTCGTCAGCAGTGTACAGACCAATGCCCCTCTATAGCATTATCAGCATCTACACAATTCAATTCACAAGTCGCGATTTGTAATGTTGTTGTTGTAAAGAATGTACGTTACCTTGCCAGAGTCCTATTCTATTTTTTAACTCATTCTCTACATCATCACAACGATGCATAACAGTCAAGTACTCTCCTCATTATTCACTGAAGATATTTCAACAAGCGGCCCATACATAGAAATTGTATAGTCACGATTTCCCAGCTAAATTAAATACTTAGAGAGAATAGGAAAATTGCCCACCTATAGATATATCTGTGTATAGCAATAGATCCTGACCGGGATTCTGTTAATCCTCACTTAACAATACAGAACAGTACAATTGACAACTAGGTCCCCAGTAAAATAATTGTTACATAATCTAATCTACTCGTAAGACATACTAAATAATATTATAGTGCCTAGGACATATTTAGTTATGTACATAAACGTAACCGTGATAAATACAAATATTACGCAATCTCCTGTACTTTTCAGTTTTTCATCCTGTCACTTTAACTAACGTCGTAAGAATACAAACATTAAGTCCGCAAGACAAATAGAAAATTAAGAAAAGAGCTAATGCGAGCGAGCCAAATGAGAATCCTACACACGACGAACATTATACACTACTAAGCTAATCTCATAGTCTCCTGACGTAAATACAAACAACAACAAGAAGATATCCGTTGCGAGATTTGCCAGTTGCATTCTTTTTAATTCTTTTTTTTTAGCTGCTAATGCCAGTGCTCGCAAAGAAAATCGTTCCTAGTTCCTTCACTTGATTTTTATTTGAACATTTCTTCTTTTGCTAATGACTGACGACGAGATCTCCTGAAGCAAGTTGGAAATATGGTCTTAGCCTTGAGCCAAGTGCAACAATTGGCATGGCATAATAATTCCTAGTTCCTTCATTTGATTTTTATTTGAACATTTCTTCTTTTGCTAATGACTGACGACGAGATCTCCTGAAGCAAGTTGGAAATATGGTCTTAGCCTTGAGCCAAGTGCAACAATTGGCATGGCATAATAATCATTACTACCTTTGCGCTCCTAGAATTACCTACAATAAACTTTTGGTGCTTGGGCTATGTAGCATTGCGTCAACGAACATCAGAGCAGCAGCTTAAATAACTGAGGAGGAGAGAAACTCATTAAAGAATGACGTACTACTACTCTCTGCAGTTCTATGCCCGTAATTTCACAGACAGTCCTGTAGTTTTTATTTGTGTTTGTTTCATAGTCATTCTTAGTAGGTACCTAGTTACTTATAGTTATGGCTCTGGTGCGGCACTGGGCTTTTATGCAAAAGCCTTTTAATAATCATGACGGCTAAAATAATGATTACTCCATTATATTTTCATACTTCACATGACAAACATATTCAAACAGACACAAATCACATATCTATTCACTCCCACACCTTAAAGCTTAAAATGTGAAGCAACACACGTACTATAGCTCATCTTTCACAAAACTTCCCTTTATACAGGTAAGTACGTATTTACAGGCTAATTTGAAACCTCATCACATTCATTTGGCTCTCTCGTCTCTCTCATAATCATAATATTATAACTTTACCTTATATCTCCTGTCTCTAATGGCTTTTTTGCGCATTTTGACAAGGAGGCCGACCCTTCCTGTCTTTATGAACGATTGCCACTGTCAACTACGGGGAAATGAGTACTAATAGCTTTGGACAGGCTATAACATGTGTGTGGAGAGGGTGGATGTTTAAACACGAGGATTCTAGCATATTTCTTCTTAGTAGGCAAACTAAACACAACAAACGTCCTCTTCCCATCAAGAATTCCAATCCGACTCTTCACTTTCGTAAGCTTTTATAAGAGCTGATAAAATCTACAGAGAGTCAATGCTTGTAAACTATGGTAGTAATACATTGTAATGGTGGGCTGTATCTCACTCCGATGAATAAATCATTAGCTAAGCTTAGGCTTTTACAAATATCAACCTACCTCCAAACTATTTACTATAGGTACTACAGCCATGCCAGACAAGACCCTTAAACGTCTACACCTTAACCCTTAAACACAAAAAAAACTTGTGAGACAGAGAGATACGATATACGACAGTTTGACTTGGCATGAGACTCTGTGAAATGAGCGTGCATGTGTCCTGCTCACATTTAACTGTCATCATTTATCTCAAATTCAGTCCTGCCTCTCCACTGTTTATACATACATTAGGAATGCCACAGATTGGAATGAAATGCAGAATGGAATTCTAATGTAAAATAGAAATGAATGTAAGTATACAAGGAATTACAATAAATTCTTCGATTAAAAACTAATCTTTTATTCGTATGCAATGACATGACCTAAGGCTTTCTCGGGCATTCAGTTCTTATCCTCATATCAAATTCAATTTTTAGAGTGTAACTTCCTTTTCGTGTCCTCTTAGCATTCACGTACATAGCAGCATTTCGAATTATCATTTGTTGGCAAGAGTTTTCCTTTTACAGAAATACAATCCCCCTGCTCCTCCTCATCTTTAATCTTTAAATTCTTATATAGAGATATGTTTTTATTGAAAAAGAAGTTCATGCACGAAATGAGCACGTATAGGAAAATAACTATAAAACAAACAAAATTCTATATTATCAAGCCCATCAATGCAACAAAAAAACAAAAATCCATAAACTGATAACGCATCTATGATTTCATGTGATTTACATTTACAGATGTATTCCTTGTTCCTCAATAACTACCATTATCTTTACGAAGTATTGCAATAAAAGAAATGTAAGCCACATTAAAGCTTTAGCAAGATATGCATTGCAGTCACTTTTTGGCGTATTCCTACTATTCCCACATCCATTATTACTATAATATCGGAATAAAAAACGGAGAGTTAATTCTTTGACAACCCTCTTGATAATTTGATGAATGGAGCGAGTGAGTCCAATTATTTTATGATTAATATACAGTCGTACGTTCATATAGGTAACCGTAGCCGTAGCTATCTATTACCTACAGAGATTAGCCTACAGAGTTGGCACTAGCACAGAACATCCTTATACGCTAATGGTAGCAAAATACGACAACGTTCACCTCTCCTTATTTATTTCGTTCTTCTATTCATTCATGGCCCTATTGAATTTATTTTGTAAATAAAAAGCGAGGCAAACAATACCTAACTACCCACAAAGTATATTTACTAATATTCCATGCCTAGTGACCAGATATGGATAATATTCTAGACACAGAGACCTATACTTAAATGACTTATCATGCGTGCCTTTCCTTATTTCGTGAAACAAACCACTGGATTCGACAACTTTCAACGCTCATCTAGTAATCTAGTAATAAAACTGTAACCGTTTCGTCCTATACGTACGTAGTTATAAAAGCAGGAGAATAATAAGAGTTGCTGCTACTAGAATGCCACAAGAAACTCGTGTATGATGCTGTGAGCTAACTCCATAATTATGTTCCTCACAGTCAGATCAGCTACTTTATCAAATCTAATAAGTGTCTACATTGTAGAGGAGTAGCTGACTCTCTCAGGAATCATGGAAAGTCTTTTTAATAATTATCTGACGAATTCTGAGTTGTGCTTCCCAATGTTTTTTATAACTGAATCTCACTACTGTACAGATAGAGATTAATTAGGTAAGTAGCATAAAAGTGTGGTAGGTATGCTTGCTTATGTACGTCAACAATGTTCATGCACATACATCCGTAGAACAGAAGATATTGCACACATAGGAAGATAAGTAGCCTACGCTCTAGATGCAAAAGAAAAAATGACATTTTTAATTCAAAGAATTTCTCTTAAATTCAATTGCAATGGTCATTAGAAATTGCAAGTGCACAGTGATGTAGCGGTGTGGTAGTATAATATTTTCCTTAATTTTCAGTAAAACTTATTAGTTACGGTTATAAGCAAACCTTTTCCTTGAGAGAGTCACTCACTTAATTGTTACATTGTATATTTTTGTTTCTCTACCAGTAAGGAAGTTTGATATAAATTCCTCGAAGAAATTATTAAATGCCTACAAACACAATTCGTACAGAACAGCACGTTCCGACATAATTGTTTAATGTGCAATAGTAATTCGAATTATGGTGATTATCAGTTGCTAGCATCTGAGACGTAGGCAAAAGGAATGCTAAGTCTACTAGCACCAATTAGTCTGAAAATTATAAAGTCACACATAAATTCACATATAAATTAGTGTTGGAGGGGTAATAAATACCTGAATAATTTAAAGCCAGAACATAGGAGACTACTTAAGGTAGGCTTATCATCTTCCCAACATTCCCATTGGCCTTCAAACGCTATTTAAAATATAAAGAACCCCAAGTAGAGTCCAAGTCTAATAAACGCTATAAACTTTCCTTATATTATTATCGTATTGCCTACGTCAGCATTTCACTAGCCATTACCACAACACTGAATAAAAAACAACCATAAATGATTTATCTATGCAAAACGAAGTGAACTAAGGCGAGTATTATTTATTTAATACCTTCTCTCCATGCAAAAGATGGACTCTTTCATCTCTTGGCGAATAGTGATAGTCTCAGCCAATGAACAAAGATCGTCCTTTCCACTTTAGCCAATACTAAATAGCAATTCATGCTTAACCAGTAACCATTTCAATAAGAAAATAGTGCATTAGAATTACCATGCACTATATGCAGAAAAAAAACATGAAAATAAAATAATACAATGGAGCTTAGTGCACTGTAGTAGTATTGCACTCCTTACCTACACTACACACTTGCACATTATAAACCTATTACAACACAACAGTCATAAAAACTTTGCAAACGATCATCCATGAATTGTTCTACAGTGTATGCTCTAACATTTCCTATTATACTTAAGTATACACTATAAGATTAGCTAGCTATATAGGCATCATTAGTCATTACCTATACTTACGCTTCCGAAACAAAAAAAAAACATATAATACTCCTTTATGATTGTAAGTAGGTATATGTGTGAATTTTCGAGGATTTTTTACGACTCGCGAAGCCACGAGTGAGTAAGGCCTAGCTATATCATTCAACGTAATATCCGCATCGAATTCTAAATTCCCATTAGCAAGGTAGCTCGCGAAATTCAAGCCAAGTCACCTGAAGACAATTCATGCACTGATGATGATATAAGTTTAATCATAAGTTTAATATCCTACTGTATACCTACTTAAGGATGTAATTCTGTTATTCGACATACACCCGCGTACTGAATTGAGTCTTTACAATATATTCCCTCTCTCTCACCTCATCAACATTAGCATTCAGCTCTACCTGTAAACATCACGGAGAACAATGCAAACTAGCCAAAAAGATTATTAGCATGTAAGGTAAGACAGAGCAAGAAATTCAATCCAAAATATAATATACTGCCAAGTGTACCTACCAAGAAGCCACAGCACACCAAGTAAAGGAATAAACTCTAAGTAAGACCGCACTATAAAGTTGCAACCGGTCTTTCAGGTCACAGTTCGACAGACCTTACACGAATAGGTGAACGCACATCAAAAGAATATTGAAACATCACTAATCCCAATAATTCAATTGAATTTTAATAATCTCCAAAATTCAACTAAAGCTACTAAGAGGAATAATCACAGAGAGATATAATATACAATTCCCAGAGGAGACTAGAAGCTCCTACTGTTAAGTAGATCAACTAACTATTGTGTACAAATGACCAAACAAAGAATGAATTATGTGCCGAGATTTAAACTAAGGAATTTTCGACACATAGCCTTCCTTAACAAACGATCCAACTGCCAACAACTACACATTTCTACTTGTGTTTCTCTTTTCATTTCTGTTTTGTCCTCCCCATCACTTCATTAAGCTTCGTTCTAGTTTCCCTTCCACTACAAAAGAATTCAATAATTCCAATATTCATTTTCTAACCATAACCCTTATACACACCTTAACCCAACAACAACGGTTTAACATACTTTAGGCACCACTACTAACGCACCAGTAGTAATTCCATGGAAGGATTCTAAAACTCACTGAAACTAAATAATAACCAAAGTTAGTAGCTTTAACCAAAATCTTGTTAGCTTCATTCGATTGGATAATTTAACTGTCTATTATTCATAAAGGCTTTTCACTCTGCTCAGCAGCTAACAAAGACCTCCTACAGATTCCTATTTTATCTTTACTCGTAAATAGTATATAACACAGGCTACTGTGAAGGACAAATTCACTAGCACCCATGTTTACGTAGGTACAGCCTATCTACAACAACCCTGTACACAATACACACTTAAGTAGGTACATTATGTATAACAAGTTCAACTATGTAAATTACACATTTAAATTTACAACTTCAACTGATTAATTCTGTCTACAGCTATGCATGGGCATTCACTCATTTCTTTCGTTTCATTTTATCAAAATGAAAATGACTTCATCAAGAAGTTTAACATTATAATTGAATTCTCTTTGTAGATATATACCTGCGAAATTAAATGACTTTGCAGAAATTATCACTTCATATTACTCATACACCATTTGCTACGTTCGCTAACATTAAATTGCATTTATACTTGCACATAAATGAAATTATTGCCAAATTTTTTCTAAAGTAGGCTATCACGATCCAGTTACCCATGGCATGGCACTATACATTAATAA
>JABASI010001878.1:0-22295 GCA_019776505.1 Tomocerus nigrus
AACAGAGCAAATATTTTAATTATTGTATCCTTTTGATTCATGAATGAATAGAGATTGATTATTATCAAGATTATGATGATTATTATATTATGATTATAACTCTGTATACTTATAACCTACTGTTGTCGTGCTGTCTGCTGCTTTGTAAAAGGGTCTTTGAATTATCGTCATTGACAGTACAAATTATTACTCTAATGAAAAGTCAATTACTTTTAGATTTATTAAAATACTACAAAACAAGTATCGCATCTTTGTAGACAGCAGAGAAAATATCACGTCTACATTTGAGGTACAATTGGAGAAGGCTTCCGTTCTTTCTTATGATTTGCCAAGTCACGTTTTCTCTCGTTTACAATATTTTACCCTTCATTCGCTTAATATATTTAAAATTCAACAAAAATTGCACTGCTTGCAGTATTTCACTCATATACATATTCAATTAACATAAGAGATCAGGTCAAAGGGCTAGATAGGAGGAACAAAACTTGTTGAATAGTAAATAGGGATTGAAAGGGCGCTCTATGCTACCATAAAATATAGAAAATCATAAAAACACAAAATGCTTACGCAGCTTCTATAGTGCATAGCGGCATATGATTTCCGATTGTAAGCAATGGAATTTATACTAAATTCATATGAGCAGTGTAGCTTCTTTTTTCGACGCTTTTTGGAATTGTAATGTAACTCACAATATTATGTATTTGGTACTTGTGATAAGAAAGGGAGCTAAAAATCTGACACCAACACGATGTAGCAAAGATTAATGAATTTGCGACAGCATTTGAACAAGCGTGATTAAGACACAATAACCGCGTGTGACAGNTTAATGAATTTGTGACAACATTTGAACAAGCGTGATTAAGACACAATAACCGCGTGTGACAGCTATCAAATTAATAGCATTTAAAATTATTTACAATGACAATTTGCCATTAGTATTTGTTTACTTGTGTGGGAAGACAATTATTTCCTACTAGAGGAGTAGAATAGTATGAAGGATGATACTGTGTGTCCATTTTGAATCGATTGTAACTTTTAAAACGGTTGTTTGTGTTGGGGGCAGATTGCTAGAAAAAATGTTTTTGCCTCTGTATTAACAAATTCGATCCATCCAACTACTTCACGAATTGAGCTCCACAACTACAGAAGTAACAGTCCCTGTCGTACAGTTATACAATTTAATAAATTGCCCCTTTTTGGTATAATTTGGAATTGGGAGCTATAAAATGTTTCCGCTTAGAATAATCATTGGTAATTTTAATGAGACTCTAAAATAAACAGTAGAAAAATAAGTTCTTACACTAGTTACACATGTACATTGGTTGTAATGATTATCCTCAACTATTCTAACGGACTTATGAGGCATGAGTTGCACTTAGAAGTTGATGCTTCAATTGTGAAATAATAAAATGGTAGTACAGTAGTTACATATTGAATTAAAATTCATTGCGTAGTAAGTTCAAAGGAAAAAAGTTCTATGTCAGACAAAATATTTATAATGCTGGCTAATTTATGTATGTGTAGTGTACAACATGTTTGGAGTACAATGTTTATATTTGGTCATTGACTAACTTTCATGTGATTAATTTATAGCTGATGCTTGTGAATGACAAATTAACAAATTATGCTAGTGACAGTGCAGTGGTGACTTGACTATTGCATTATCTCTGTAGCTAGCGATGAGACGGCAAAAGGTTAACAGAGAAACTATTAATTACAGCAAAGCAAGCCAACAAATCAACCTACTCATTTGTAGTGCACCTGTTTAATGCATTGCTGTAGCTGTAAATAATTTAAAACATATTTCCGACGACTGCTATACAACTACCAACCAGTTATTAATGCTATTATGAATGCACATACTTATAAGTTATTTCTACTAATAAATAGTAACTCTTTTTGTCATTAAACACTGCTCTCTGACCTCTGTTGATGTTTATTCATGGCGAGGCACTGAAATTAGCATTCCTAAGAGTTTTCTTAATAGGTACAATTAATAAGTTCAAATCCAATGGATTGTTGTAAAGTAAAAAGTAAATTAGTACCAACTATTGCATGCTTTTTCCTGTCACCGACATTCCAAAAGATACGGCTTAAAGCTGACGGACGACGACTGTCACACTTACACTACAACATGTTTACGAATTTCAGACAAAAATATAAATAGCCATTGACCAGGTATGGCAGGTTTCTAAATGATATCCTTATAAATTATTAGCCTTCATCTCTGTATATTTTGCATACAGTATGCCAATTCTTTGAATTAATCCTTATAATATTTGATACATGAGATTATTTATTTTGTAGTACTGAGAAATTCGTAAAAGCAATATTCTGTGACTGTGTTGCACTCCTGCAGTCAGTTCAACTGTCATGGATAAATGAAATAAAGGAATGGCCAACTTAGGACAAGGCAGTCAGGTCGAGTCAACAAAGTAGACAGAAAAGGATTGAAATGAAAGCAAGCAAGCAGGAAAAGTGCTAGGAGCATTATTTTATTATACATACTGCGATCATGCCTCGACTGTAGTGTATGCAGACATTATTGAACTTGGTGTGCATAACATACTAGTAACTTAGTCCATTGATATGATTCCATGCAAAAGGCTGAATGCGACTGTTATATGCCTTTAGTCTTACACATTTCATCTGGAGACCATTCTCATTCGTTTCTTGTACTTATGATATACTTAAATACGTAGTAGTCCGTAAACTATAGGTACTTACTTAAGAAAATATTTCTATGAATGTACTTTGTACAGACATACGTGTATGTGTTAAATTAATATTTGCCCACTCTTCCACTATTTCATACTTAACCTTAATGTCTACTATTGCATCGTACAGCAATGCACTCTAATGCCTTTTACCTTGCCAGCCTAATAAAATGTTGCACTAAAGCTCACCTTATAGCTGCGAGAACGTATTATGATCCTAAACAAATTAATGCAATTAAGTCCTTTATGAGATCACCTTTTGTAATAAATTGCCTTTTAAGAATATCTATTAGCTGTGAAAAGAAAACCACCCTTGGTAATGCATCATTCATATTATGTCATGTTGTGACCATTGATTTTGCAATTGGAGCTACAATTGTAATTAAAATCTTAAATTTGTTGCTGGAGGCTTCTTCGGCTTATATAAGTAGGATGGGCTGGCCAAATAATGTCACAACTACACACATAGTATTAGTGACCTAATCTTCGACTAAAATGAATGAATTTACTACAATCCTACTACTCCCTATATGCATAGTGCGCAAACAAACTGCCGATGCTAATCTACAAGACTGATTGACGTTACTTTTGGTTATGTGATGTGCAAATTCGCAAACTTTATTTAGTAGCTTATTTTTATGTTAATCTTTGCACTTATTATGTTCAATTGCTTGTAACAGCACATTAATTTTTATAAAAAGCTTAGACAACATTAGTTTTTGAAGCAAAAGATTACGAAGTATATCTAACTAAGGTCAAAGCAATAAAATTTACACCATATTTTGGTTTTCGTTGGCAGTTTGTCACCTTCAGTGCTTCTTCTGCTTGTATTCCCTTTAGGCAGTCCTGTACAGTGTGCATCAAAATGTTTATTTATGCCTGCACTCATTATATAAGTTTTCATGCACTTATCTTACATTCATGTACCTTATATCATTATTTTATTCTTGCAACAAAGACCGAATCACGATTTTGTTATTGTATTTACGCAGAAAAGAATAATCTAATTCTGTTAGTTACAATGCAACTTGAGAAAGTCTTGTTTTTCCATAGTGCAATGGTTTCAACAAAAACAGTACTTCAAGCACAAACGCACTCTGAGAATGTATTAAATATAGTTGTTCAGCATCTTGAAAACGGAAGTAAGCTGATGCATGATATTTACTCACGTTCTTGAAACAAACAAGGAGTAAAAGTATGTACCTGAATGAAAGCACACGTACAAGTAGAATTTATGGTTACGTATTATATTTGCATTTCTATATATTTTGCTATGAACACAGGTAGGTATAACTCTGTTTTATGTACATAATACCAGTTAAAATTTTTGCTTCAAGATAACTTCATTCTCAAAGACTTTTTCTCGTAATTAATGAGCTTAATCACTTCTGCGGTATGAGTCGTTTGTTGTCGAGCTGATTTTATCGGTAGATTTAAACGGATGTAGGAACACAGTATAACAGGTAGAAGTTAAACAGAGAGGAGTGAAAATCTTAAAAGCGATAAAGATTAAAGAATGTGATGGCGTAGGCGTATACAGTCCAGTGATCCAGTGCATATGTGGGTGTACGTCGTACAAAAAGAGAATAAGCCAGGTGAATGGCTAAACGTGCTATTGTAGAATTTAAAGTTAGGCATTGCATATAAATACTATAAGTACCTATAATACAAATTACATTTTGATTGTAAAAAGCTATATGATACGTTTATATCTTTGGTAATCTCAGATATATCACATTACAAAGCATGGGAAATGATGGAAAAGTGTAAGGTACTGAAACTGATTGCTGAGAAAAAGTGTAAAGCAAAGTTTTTCATTTGATTCAAGTAAGGCCTTGTCTTTGCTCATCCCTAATTGAAAGTAGCTATAGCTATTATATAGGTGTGTATTTGTATGTAAAGTTTGTACTTGTCATATCTTTAATATTGAAAATAGTGAAGAATAGTCGGTGAAGTGATATTTAAGAGTTGTAGGAATGAGAGTGAGTAAAGTAAGTACCTCCTAGGCTCTCTCTCTCTCTAGACTACTCTAGAGTTGTCTGTTATATTTTAAGCATCTCTGTATAGTTATTTTATGATGTATGTGTGTAGTAGTAGTAGGTAGTTGGAGTAGAGGAGGTATTGGACCCGTGGTCGCCGGGGGCAAAGCTCCGCTCTGATGACGGAGAATGCCGGATTTGGCCAAAAGGCATTATTAACCCAACTTTGCCTGAAACTAAACGAAAGGCATTCGCTTGCGCTCACATCACATCAGACCAACATGGTAGTACAGAGCAAGCAAGGCAGGAACATCACATCACACAGAAAACCTCCGTTGACTAATACTCTACTAACTACTATAACTAAAGTAAGTCATACTAACAATAAGTACATGCGTGTATATCTTGGAAGCACCTTGTCTTCCTTACTTACTTGGTGCTTAAATTCAAGTAAAGTTGAAGTAGAATACAAGTAGTGGCTGCATTGGAGCCAAAGTAGTAGTAGGCGAAAGGAAACGAGGCTCTATACGTACACATATGTAATGTAGACACATAGGGAAAAGAAGAACATCCCATCAACTCACTACATGAAGCTTAAAGGTGGATAAAAGTAATACACAGCCATCCCTATCTCTCTCTCTCGATATAATAATATATGACCATAAAATATACAAGCTTTGTATTGTGATGCTACTTACTTTATATAGAATATTATTACGAATAGAATGTAGACTTCCCTCCTGTATACAATGTATGGCTAAGTAGACACATACATACACGATGTTACGTAGTTAGGCCATGACTATGTATGTGCATGTATCCCGAAGCAAGGCAAGCAAAGCACCACTGCCAGCACTTTCCCGCAGATCACTTCAGCTTCGACTTCAGCCCTGTATACAGGCCACTACTCTCTCGGCTCAACTACCAAACCAAAGTCTCAAGTCTCAACCAAACTTGACTTGACTCAATTCACGATCTTAGTTCACACTATTTCCTATTATTTTATCAAAGAACCTTTTCCTTCTCGAAATTATCTACAAAATATTGTACGACTCGTATTTATTTAATTACAAAGGAAAAATTAAGTGGAAGTTAACTTACTCAAAAGGAAATTAGTTTTCTTAGTGAAAAGCAAAACTTTCTATACGAAAATGCAAGTTGTGAATAAATACAAGTAAGAATTCACTGTGAGTGAATGAGAAAAGAAAGTTAGAGCACAAGTACTGGTCTGGAGAAAGCCGGAAAGAAAACTTTATAGAACGGAAGTGGTGAAACATCTGAGGCATTCCTCTCTGTCAAAACGGAAATATAAATGGGCCAGCAAACAGTGTCAATTCAAAGGAATTAAACTCTCAGAGGGAAAATGTAGGGAACATTTTCTCTTTTCTACGCCGATTTGCTACGTTGGATTTGATTCGGAATGATTGTGGACTGCGAGTGAAGACACAACATTTTCTCTCACTCACACAGTCTCTCCACGTGGAAAGAGACAATTTTCTTCTCATTGAGAAATATTTGAGGCGGGAAGAAAACTCTCACTATTACATACGTTTCCTTTTCTCTACCCGACTGATGGAGTACAATATTCTCTTCCATCAAGTGCCATTAATTCATCTTTCTCTTTAACTCAGACATTTTAATATTACGACCAATTAGCTGCATCGTTTAAACTTTACTTTAAAACTAACATTTATTCGTAGCCACATTGTGAGTGGACTATCAAGAACTTTTGCTACAGCTGATTTGCTTGTATATGGAGCGGAAACCAAACCCGAAAACCATCATGATGGACACCGCTACCTGTCCGAAGCGGTATGTGAAAACCCTGTACGACTTATGATCTAATTTTCATATCTTAATGCTGTGTCTCTAATGTACCTTAAGTAGATATAGATTTTAATGTTGCTTTTTATGGATTACTTATCTATTATATCCTGGATAATATGTGAGATTTTAGAGAAACATGCTTTAGTGCGTTGCGGGTTTCTTTCATTGTTTCATTTATGGTTTTCTCCATTCACTACGATTAAAGTCGGGTATTCTTCTATGACATTTTTATGAGACATCATGCGCGCTCCTTATTATCTTTACTAGAGACGACGACAGTAATTTCCAACAAGATTAGATTCATTACGGTATTTATTTGAGTTCCGTATTGAATACATGTAGCATGTTTATCGTTACATGCACAAAACCCTAGTGAGTTTGTAAATCATTTTAGGGCTTTGGAGTATCAGTATTTCTGGGTAAGAACCTCTTTTCAGCATTAAATCTACCAAGCAATAAACCATCAAATATTATCTTACATCACTTCAGAATCGTTAAAGATGTACATTTGGGAGTACCTACATTCTAACACACATAGACAATAGAAATATACATAGAACGTACAGATCCGCATTTCGTTGGAGTCCTAGGTTAAAAGAAGATTTCATCCTATGAATTATTTTAATAGATTAATAAATATAATTCAGGCCACCATTATTCCAGTTTTATGGTTTAGGATCCTGAATTCTTACGAAATCCGTGCATAATGTATAAGAATGAATCGTGTTTATTTATTTATTTCGTTTATTGCTCATACGTCTTATGCATATTATGTTTCTATGAAATTCTGTAGATGAAGGCTAAAGCTACTGCATGTGATAACAGTTGTACGAAGATATCTTAAATATGATCCATTTTATATAATGCCTGCTACATGACAAAAAGGTTAGTGAATACACTTAGATAAATGCCTATCTGCACTGTATCATCGAGCATAATAATATTAAAGACTGTGAGTGCTCGGAGTAAAATTCGTACGTACAGATAACTACACAATATTATCTTTATGTTTATAAGAGGAGGGAGTAAGGTAAGCAGAAATAGAGGAAAGTACGCTTCGGTTACGGTATATTGCTTATGCCACGATAGCATTCAGCATGAAGTTGTGCAAAGAGGTACACAGATAAAGAAGTCTGCCATTATGATTATTATTGAACGTATCTGATGAAGTCCTGCTCTTAAAGTCCTTTGAAAGAGTTATTTGATCTGGCTCCTGGGGAAGTTGCAGATGTTATCAACACCCAATGGTTGCTTGACTTGACTATTCCTTTCCTTTCTCTCTTATGAAATGCAATGGGAATATCTGATACAAAGATAGATACGACTCCCTATATCCAAATCCCATTCCCAAACAACCAAGTCAGACGTCAGACCTAAAAGTAAAACACTGTTGTTTACTATAAATACTACACACATTGTTGTTTCGCCAAAATCGCCATCTAATCCTTCATTTCATGTGCTATCATCATCGGTAGGGTACCCTGTTATACTACACTCAAATGCTCAGCAGTGCAGAAAACTGCATTTTAGGGAAATCATCTTCGCCAACGTTTTTTATGCAGAAAGATTTGTGCGATTATTTAGTAGGAATCCTCAAATCATCTACAGAATTTCTCATATACTTAAAAAAATAGCAATGGTAAGATGGTAGCTTACCAATCACAGCGGCTTTAAGGAATTTCTGACAACCAAGTACAATCTGACAACAATGATGCGAAATATTATAATAATATACTCATGCATTGCTCCGTGATATTCTAAGCGTTCGTCAAGTATTGACATAAGAAGAATGAATAAACGGAAATGTTGAAAAATTGTTCATTCAATTTTGGATATACGAACGTATTTTGAGGATTTTAACTGTATTAAATTGAACTGTATCCTACAAACTGGCGCAAAAGTAAAATTATCTCGAAAATATACTAGAAAATACAGTGCTGTGACGTATACGTATTAGTTTTATATGTAGGAGGCTTTTGTGTGAGACTGAATAGGTAGGAGAGTCTCAGCTTTAAGGAATTTCTGACAACCAAGTACAATCTGACAACAATGATGCGAAATATTATAATAATATACTCATGCATTGCTCCGTGATATTCTAAGCGTTCATCAAGTATTGACACAAGAAGAATGAATAAACGGAAATTTTGTTGAAAAATTGTTCATTCAATTTTTGGATATACGAAAGTATTTTGAGGATTTTAACTGTATGAATTTGAATTGTATCCTACAAACTGGTGCAAAAGCAAAATTATCTCGAAAATGTACTAGAAAATACAGTGCTGTGACGTATACGTATTAGTTTTATATGTAGGAGGCTTTTGTGTGAGACTGAATAGGTAGGAGAGTCTCGTCTCTTATTATTATGCTACATTACATTACTTTATTACTTTTAAGATAAGCTGGAAAACACAATTCAGCATGATCAGCATAGCATTCTATTTCATACTCTCAGATGCCCGGAGGAAGGCTGCCGGGCATTCAACATCCAAACCAAGCTATGAAGCAGGAGCAGTCTTTTCCTTCCTTTGGGCATTTCCCTATAATAATAAACTCGAACAACCGAACTCATTTCCACTTGAAGGATATCTACTACCACTCTATGTATTCTCTTACCACTAAAACTTGCACATCAACATATAAGGATTTTCTATTCAATGTTGATTTTCATAAGTTTACCTTCGCCTAGCCAAATAAAATGCAATCTCAGCTGGAACGTTAGTGAAACAAAGTTGGCTCACTAAATTTGAAATCTCCATAAGCAATCGGCTAGAATCATTAGAGTTTTCTTCGTATAACATATTATAACGTTCGTAGTAATGATGATAATAAAGTTATAATAATTATGTATGAGGATTTTAAAGGAATACTACGATTATTTTCTTATCCATGAAAAATTCAATCACAAGCATGCGATTCAAAATGATAGATCTCATAAGGGAAAGAGAACATACTGATGATAGTATAATTATCTGTGTCACTAAATACGAATTCAATGATCTAATGATGTGTATCTGCCTATAATAGTATCTGACTTTATAGGGAGGTTTTGTTATAAGGAGCCTGCTGTTGTATCCCCGGATGCGATATTTGTACAAAGTTTAGCCTGAAGAGTCTATCGCTATAGAAGATAGTGATGAGTATTAGGTGAATGCATTTGGCGATTCATTACAGACATTAAGCACCCTAAAGCAATTCCCAGCCTTCAGCAAAAATCTTTGACGTTCCAAGCTACTAATTCTACTCCTACGGATCCACTAACAAGAGAAGTTCCTTTGTTGCTGACTGTCAGTGAAATGAATTGTAGGTACAATGCAAGTGGCATGGCATTCCTTCCCAAAGTACGCGATAGCAATTGGTTGTAGCAGCCACCGAGTCCTGTCTACAACTTACCCCTCCGCTTTTTGCACTATCTACGCAATAGTTACTTGTACTAGACAAAAATTAAGGCTGCTGTTAGTAAATGCAAAATTCCTAAGGTAATACAAGTTCCGTCCTTATCAAAAGGCATCTGAAAACTGTTATAGATAAAATTCCGCATTTCCACATAACATTATATTGACAAGAACAAAAGTGATGTAGGTACCACAATTACAAGAATAAGAAAGTTAGCATCTTTGTTTAGGTATGTCATTGGGATTCAATGAGGATTTGCTACGCTTAGAGTAGTTATATGGTTTTTCTTGAATGAAGATGTTATGCTAATGAAGCTGAGACTGACAGATGTAAAATATGAATGGATGCATGACGTGCTTTAAAAATTGTATAAGGATGTAGTTATTTAATCAAATTGAATAATAATGTCGAGTCGTATATTTAAGTGTAATTAGTGTATATGAATTAGAGATAATGAGAGACTGTGTACGAAAGGGTTTGTATTTAATAGGGAATCAGGCGGGAGTGGATTGTTGAGAGGATGTAAAACACCCACTGGTTGTAAACGTGTTGTAAGTAGTACAGTTTAATATGTATGTGCTTTAACTTTACTTACCTTGCATTACGCAAGAATACATAAATGAAAATAAAGTATAAAAGGGAAGTAAGAGTACCTTGGGCTAAGCCGGGTGGTGCATGAATATGTACAGTGTTATAATATAGCGGGCATTGTAATAGAACTAAGTCCGGGTAATATAATATGCCTAATATTATATGATGTAGGGGTCCCTAAAGAGTTATTCGGTTCGGGACTTTTCCAATGGAATGCCTCCGGACATTCGGTTCACATAAGCAGTTTACTTTTCTATCGTATCGTATCGCGTCCTATCGCACTATCGCATTGTGCTCAGCTTTACTTTACTCTCCTCCTCTGTTCTCCTACTTATTTTCCTCAATCTATGTATATTTGTGTATTGTACGGCTATAGTTATTATATATGTATGTGTGTATGTATGTATGTACTCAGTATTTTACTTAACTCCAGGGTAGTTAGAACTTTGCCGGAGAATAGTTAAAAGAGTATGTCATAACAGGAAGAGAGAATATTTTCTCGTATGTATTTAGGTAACAGTACAAAGATCTGTGTGCATGTATATGAGTGGCGGAGCCGAGAGACAGAAAACGGCAAGAATAGAAGAATAGACTTCAGAAATAAGAGACTTTACAGAAAATGAAATGCTCCTACACACAATACGCTACCTATGGCTAGACTATATTTAATATATAAATACTACATTTATGTCTAAGTGTATTTCTAGTATGTATATTAAATAATGCAGATACACATCAGCATAAGTCCAACTAGCCAGACAGGCCAAACTACATAAAATAGAAAAGCCAGTAGTCAACTGACTTGACTGAATAAAGGAAAACAAGCAATGAATTCACTCTATCATATTGTTGTTCCGCTTTTCGTTCGTCTACCTACTACTTTTGCCTTGCCTCCCTGCCTCCTGCCTTCAAAACAGCTAACATCGCCTCTATTATCAATCCCTGCTAATCATAAGCTATTTCTTCAAAATGCCCCCAGAAAAATTCACTTTTCGCTGAAGGATAAGTTTACTTATCCAGCTTCGCTACTCGCTCGATATTCATTTCGTCATCAGAGTGAATAACGGACAAACCTCTACTCCTTAAAATCAATTTAGTATCGCAAAACAGCTAGAACTCATCCAAAAAGTACCGAAAAATATCCAAAATCAAGTCAAACTCTTCTGGCCTTCCCTTCCTCCAATCACAGCCATGAAATGTCTGCAAAAGTGCACCGAAATATAGAATTGTGTCATAAGGATACCAGCAATACCTACATATTGAATTCCTTCAAAAGAAACTTACACATATGAAAACAAAAAGAGCTTTGCATTTCCTGTGGGAGAAACCAAGAAAAGCCTTCATCATTATTAATCAAACTATTGCTACCACAAAATCAATGCATCCAATTCATGAAAATCTACAACACTTATATAGCTACTTTTAATGTCTGAAATTACTGAATACTTATTCTTTTAATATACTCCGCAATATTGCTTAGCGGGGAAAACAAATTGAGACTACCTGTGGAGATTGTTGCATCTATAAATCTACTGTGTAAAATCAGTTATTTACAACCTATACACAGTTCAAGCTCATGTTTAATAATTTGTTTTCTACAATTCGAGACATTTGTTCAAAAGCGATAAAAGCAATGGCATTGCATATTAATAGACTAGCTATGTCTGGTTAGTAAATTAAAATGCCTCTTGTGATATATGTACATATATGTATATCATTGAAAGTACGGAATAAAACACAACGATGTGCCTACTTTTTTGTAATCCTAACAAGTGGATACTCCAAGCAACTGCACCAAAAGTACTACAAAAAAAGTANATAGACTAGCTATGTCTGGTTAGTAAATTAAAATGCCTCTTGTGATATATGTACATATATGTATATCATTGAAAGTACGGAATAAAACACAACGATGTGCCTACTTTTTTGTAATCCTAACAAGTGGATACTCCAAGCAACTGCACCAAAAGTACTACAAAAAAAGTATACGAAAGTACAAGACATAATATCGTATATTAGGAGTTTGAGACACTTGAGATTATTTGTATGGTAGATAGTATGTAGAAAATAAATGCATATGCTTACATGAGACGAGAGTATCAGTGCGTTTATAAAAGATCCATATGTTTCATAAGAATTTCTTGTGTATTCTTCAGGAAACTGTCACCAAGCGGGTCTCCAGTTCCCTTCTCGCCTCCGGGAATGTCAAACTCATCCTCGCCTACACCGCCGGTAGCTGGAACCGCATCGGCAGCAGCAGCCGCTGCAGCTGCTTTAGCTTATAATCAGAAAATAGTGGGGATTCCTTGCATTGCTGCCGCCTCCAAGTCTACCGCCCCTGTGCACATTGATGTGGGAGGGACAATCTACACGTCATCTTTGGAAACTCTAACCAAGTAACTTTAATACTTTAATCCCTTCATATTAAGCAACTTCATAAACTATAAGTAACTGTAAAGTTCATGGAAAATATCAAATTCTCATTTATATATGCAAAATATAGATAAAAATGAAAAGCCATAATATCTCTTTACCTAGAATTCTCTGTTCACTTTTCGTAGCTTTTTTATAATGTCCAAATAGCATTGTGCTTGTTTGTCAAATAAAAGGGTGATTTTCAGATAGAAGATGCTAACGTATCGTTATTAAGATATTCCATTTCTTGTCCATGTAGTAAGATGTTGCCTTCTCTCTCCTACGCAATTCGTGTCAATTTACTTAAGTGTAGAATGTATCCAGGCGCTTATTATGCATAAGTATGGACACGTTGTAAAACATTGCTATGCTTATGAAACGGAAATATATATACTACTTTCAATAAGAAAACAACCTGTCTGTCTGTTTTCGGCATGAAATGTAATAATAATGTCTACTCTGTAATAAGATGATGATGACCTGGAGCTAAGGTGTCTTTTCTTCTCTTTAGTTTTCGGGGCCTGGTTTTGAAGCTCAGTCACTCACTCAAATCAACTTGAGTGAGTCGGCCTAACATTTATCTTTGGCTAGACTTAAGCTTAAGCCATCAATTTTATATCTCAACTTACACTCTCCTATATTAATTGCTAATGCACGCGCTTTACATACTTTTCTTTTCCGACATTTTTCAGGCTCAAAGCTTTATTTTGCCCTTTACAAATGTATTAGTTATTAAATTATCTTTACTACTTACCGTAATGACATTTAAAATGTCTACTTATAAACTAGCCCCACTCTTAGAAATTCTTAATAATTGGAAAGCCTTTATGAGTTACATCCTCATAAATGACACCTGTAGCAAAGAGGGGAAATATTTATTCGTTCATTTACATAAACCTACCTACATTTTGTGCATTTTATAGATTTGATTTTATTTATTTTGTTTCTTGTGTACCATATGTAAAATTTTGGGCAATAGTTTTAAAATAACATTCATGAGAGTAATAGATATCTCGAATTTTCTTTCCCGTCTTTGCTGTACCTTTATGGTTTCTTATGAAAAAGTAAGTAGGCATGTCTTAATGTATGTTTATTAGGAATTGTTTGAAATAGATTGAGTTTCGTCGTGAATGTATATTTATTATGAGAGTAACTTTGAGCACATGTGGATATGTGGAGAGAGAGAGAGAGAGAGAGAGAGAGAGAGAGGGAAGAGTTGTGTCATAAGGCATAGAGAGGAACAGAGTGTAAAGGGAGTTTGTATACACAGACAAGAAAAGAACAGAAGAAAAGTATGTGTGGCTATAGTATACATTACGTACGTACATGGCATAGGTTGCAATAGTCTCAGACCATTGTTAGAAAACTTGTGTTGGGATGACCTCCGGCTTTTTGTCATTGGAAATTTATAGATGAGGACGAAAAAGTGCTCCAGGTGAATTTCTACTTCTACTTCTCATTATACTGTACCTTGGCTGCCTTGGCTCGGATCCTCTTGGCTTTACTCACTCATTCTCTGCACTTCATTTTAGTTTGCATTACTTTATTTTACTTTGCTTTACTTTAGTACTCCACCTACTTAAAGTTCACTTTATTTTAGTTCACTTGTCTTGTTCTTAAGTTCCAGGCCAATCTTGCACACGTAGCTTCCTTCACCTTCTGCTCTTGCTTCGCCTAGCTTGACATCCCTTCGCTTCTCTTCCCTGCTTGGCGTGACATGGAAACTCTTCTGGAAACTTATAATATTCTCGCCAAACATCTGACTGCCTGACCCGACGTGACCTGGTCGGTTCTTTCTAAAGCATTCTTCATAAATGCATCAGAATACAAATTATAACTACACCAAAATACGAAACATGAGAAATATAATATGATGTGAAAAACAGAGATTAACTACATGGACATGTACACAATCTATTGAGAATTAATTATATACATGTTTATCTCAATTATTAGTAAAATGCATTAGTATTCACATTGTATCTGCTTCTCACATTACTTTTTTGACATTTGGCACCTATTTATTATTACGCTTTGCACGATGCAGTACCAGTTCAGGAATGTGCGAATTGGTAACTATATGTACGTAAAGTGTGTGTATGCATCGTGGAGTACATAGGTACATGTATAGTATAAAATGCATGCATAATGTACATACTAATAACAATAATTGTAAAGCCCAGATGCATGAAAACGACTTGATTTATTACCGGATACAATAATTCTTATTGAATTCTCATGTTAGTCAACGAAGAAGTAATGAAGATAAGATTGTCAGGAGTTTTTATAGACATTTTTTACTCATTGTGTCCTTTCAGATTAGGTAGGCTCATTCCAGTTTAGTAAGGAGAAGCCGATGTAACTTATGTACAGTAGTTTTGTTCTTAAAAAATCTTGTTCATGACTATGCAAAATATGAGCTGGACTATGTAACTGGTTCGTATGTTCCGTATGTTCAACTTTCTCTAGGCATTTCATCTATTTTGCAATGCACTGCACTAAAATTTTCTAGGCTCTTTTCATTTTTCCTTACTTATTTACAATAGGTACAATTTTGTATGAGTAAAACACGTAAATTTATATAATATCTCGCCTATGACTATAAATAGTGTTCTGTATGTAGTGTCCTTATATAATAACAATGCCTAAGACTCTATTATTGTTATGTACACACATAATATACATGTAATATAAGTATGTACATGCAACTGAGAAAATTTGAGTACAAGCACAAGTATAGGAATATGTAACTTTTTGGTTGTAGGCAGTAAGTAGGTATATTATTGTAGTTTGTATAATATGTAGTTCACTTAGATAGATTCTATTCGTTCAACTTCACATTTCTTGACTCCAGGGTTTTAACATCTACGTCTTTTACTTATTTGGACTGTGAGGGAACTCACATTCTTATTAACAACTGCCTTTCCTAATCTGAAACTTTGAAAAGCTAACAATAAGTTTAAGCAACTAAAGTGACTTGACTGTGATACAAGTTCTGGGAAATATTTCCAGAAGTCCGTCCACACTTTGGTACATTACATTAGCTTACCTTAATAGAAGAGCGAGAGAGAGAGAGAAAGAGACAGAATGAGAATGGTGTAGTCGAGTTCTTCTGTTAGTGCAATAGAAAGAAGAAGGAGCTGAGCAGAGCTCAAAGCTCAAGTTTTTGCCTCATTGAGAAATTGAGAAAAGTGGCTTTTTGCTGAGAAACTCGAACTCACATCTGCCTTCCCCTCCTCCTACATCACATCACAGCACATCATACAAATTCGCAAACGTCTCAAATTGTTATCCCTGTAATTTATCTTGAGGCTACTAGTTACTTTATAGTACTTTACAGATCTGCTCTGGTTTCGGCATCAACTCCTCCGTCTATTTGTCAGTAGTACACACTAGAAGCAAAACTTTTAACAGTACAAGTATGAGTGAGTGACTTAAATTACTTATTAGGGCTACCGTATCTTGCATGCATTGGCCTACACTCTACTACATGACTCGACACAATATAAAGAAAGGAAGGAGGGTGGCCTTTCTCTGTTCAACTTGGCCATGCCATTGTGCATGTAAATTATGCCTGTACGTACGACTATCACAGATTATGTACAATATATTTCGTCAAACTTTGTTTCAGTCCAGAGTAATTATAGTTGAAATGGAAACAATGAGCGAAAATGCAAATGAGAGCCTTGGAGCGTCTTTACCTTACCTTCCCTTAGCTCATATATTTTATAGCTTTGCAATGGGATAGTTTACAGTGCCAAATTATAGGTTACACGGCATTAATGAGTCAAATGCATGGGAGGAAGGAGTCTCTTCACTCCTAGCTTACCTTCTATCCTCTCTCGCACTTTCTGATGAGACTCACTCACATAAATACCAGAGCTTTCATTAATAATTGTTACATATATCTTTAATAATTCTATATATGTTCAATGTGCCCGCGGGACAGTCGAGTCGCCTTTGACTTCTCTTCTCTAACTAAACTTCTCCACTATAGCCATAACGGAGAAATTATTAGACACAAGTTGAGAGGAAGAAGAGCGAGTCGGAGACAGAGGCACCCACTAATTCTCCTATCCTCATCATCAACATTAACTTGATTTTACTTGATAGTTCATATACTCATGATCATCAACTCTCCTTTATACATCTAACTTTAAAGCAAACTCACTATCTTCATCACAATCAGTAAAAAATATAGCACTTTTTTATTATCAATCCTTCTTTATACATTCGGTCTGACAAACGGTAAACATAAAAACTAGAAAACTAGTAGTGGAAGGGTACATAAACTGACTAGGAAACAATAATTAGGGATTACAGCCATTGTCTGACCTGGCTTTAGTGATCACTATCTAATAGTACACATATCTTGTATTTATTTTGTTCAAACATCTATTTAGAAACAAGAAGTCATAATATGTTATCGTTATATGTGCACATATAATACTAATAATATTAGCTAGAAATATTTATGTTACACCATCACACAGGCAGTAGTTACTTGCGAATTGCCAACCAATGCGTTTCTTTGTGTATGATACAAATGTGAAAGTAAGTTTTTGACTATGAAACTGGAAACTGAAACTTAATATACACAAAAATAATGTGACATAATAATATGTAAATAAATATAATGTGAGTAATGCTTATTATAAATAATGTGCTCCAAAATTCCGAGCTCAATTTATATCTAATAGGGGATAGTGTGCTACAAAAGCTATCATTTTCTAATAGTTTAGGTACTTGGTTTCGTAGATTGCTTCTCCTCCTGTCGTTTTTATACTTTCGTGTGAAGCTAGCTAATTCTGTTAGCATTTGCTGTACGGCTCACAGTAAGAAAAACTGTTTGGATTAGTGACAGTTGTAATGAGTTAGTAGATGATGTGTGTAACTAATTGCTTCTACCTTGAATTCATTATGCTTGTTTTTAAGCTTTGCAGTCGACAGCAATCGGACAAGTTTAGGTTATATTGCTGGTCAGGATGAACTGACTCTGTAGAGCAGAGTACATAATCTTTTATTCCTTATATACTTACAATTAATTGGATTATGTTTAAGCATCACTTAATGAATTAAGTAGAGGAGTGAGAGCATATGCATGAATAAATTAACAATTGCTACTGAGAACTTCATCTGTTCATTGCTTTCACCAGATTAGACCGCCTGTGCGACTAGATTACTAAACATTAATTAGCCCCCGTTAGCGTCTTTGTTTTCAAAGATCTAATTTCATGTAAATCAGTAATAACTTAAAAAGGAGAAACAACAGAATGAAAACTAGAAGATGAAACACTTGATAAAAAAGTTTAAAGATAATAAATAATAGTTTGAGATTCATACGTTAGAATGTGTTCTATTACCACTAATTTTTACCTAAGGCGTTTATTAATCTGTACACTAATGTTTAATTAATTTAGTTGAAGAAAATTACGATTATTGATGAAAAAGTCGATGATTTGCTAATGAGTATTTTTAATGCAGATTTCCTGAGTCGCGTCTGGCCAAGATGTTCAATGGAAGCATTCCTATCGTACTGGACAGTCTGAAGCAACATTATTTCATCGATAGGGATGGAGAAATGTTTCGACACATTTTGAATTTCATGAGAAATAATAAATTACTAATCTCACCATCATTTTCGGACATTGATCTACTGCTGGAAGAAGCACGATATTTTGACATTCAAGGTAACATCTCATAGATAGCCATTTATTATTAAATCTTAACTGTGCCTATCCTGATAATATGTAATTATAATCATGCCATGATAATTTATAATTAACGTGGACCCACCACGCAAATATCCTAATTATTAAAGTCAGTAAAAGGGTTCAGTAAAAAAGTGCTTAAAACTGCCAGTTACTGCTACTAATTAGCTTCAAAGCGGCCATATTTGCTACTTGTCATCAATTTTTGGCATTCTCGATGGTAAAAAAGGTTGTTTGTCAAATGGATCTGTTGATGTTCAAAGTTAAGTTAATATATCAAAACCTTAAGAACCTCGGTCCATCGAGTTTAAGTTAAAACTGTCAAAAGATTTTATTTTACAAAGACGACGAAAGCGGATTATTTCTGCATTATTTTTATGTGGTAAGTAACAATCATTGTTGATAAGATGACTTAAAACGACCTCATGAAATTATTTCTCTCAACACAAAGACGAGCAACAGCGCAGCGTTTGAAGTTGGTTTGTTAGAAAAATTATTCTGATGTTATACTGTGTAGTGTGTGCTCTAGCAGCTTTAAAACTTTGATTACATTTAACCAGCTTTCGACAGTATGCATTTTCACTATTTTCAATATTAAATTAATAGTGAGGCTATTCATCATCATGATATTATAATTAAAAAATATTGATTGCGGGAAAGTGTAGCTTTATTTGATTTTTGTTGGAATATGATTTTTCATCCTTACAAACGTTGCCGTACAAAGAGTCACAAGGAGTCTCATCTGTGGGAACCCAGGAAAGTTGCTAGGTGTATGGTGTATTACTTATGTTCGTGAAGATAAAACAAGTTGAGCTTTGTCATGAGGCTTATCTGTATACCTACGAGTGTTTGCTATCTGAGCTAGTCACGAATAAAGAGTAATGAGAAGTAGACACCTAAGGGGTTAATTGTCTTGATCTGACTTACCTTAGCGGCTAGCGCACGATCTTTTGGCCCTTCCTGGCAATTTCGTGATGAAGTTAAGCCCAGCTACCGAGTTTATAACTGCGAATTTCTTTTTTATTTCCACGGCTAAAATAGTGAAATGCCACCGTTCTGTATGAGTTTTGCATTTTAAGTTTTGTAGTCTACTGTCAAGTGGCGAAGCTTGGTAAAAGAAGATGATATTCTTCTTGTTGATATGAGATGTAAATCTGGGTTTTAAGATTTTTTGTAATTAGCAGTGGCTTTATTGTGGAAGTAATAGGTAATGAAGGCAAAGTAATTTGGAGTTAGGTAGGAGTATCTATGTTTTATTACATCAGGAAAAGCTATAAAGTTGCTAAAAAAGTAGAACACGAGAATCATGAGGAGGAATTCGAATAATTAAAAAAGCCAAATGAGGGGAAACGTTAATAATGTAAAGCAGAAGTGGCCAGTGAGGTGGCCGGAGGCGAGTGCTCTGTAATTGCATAGCTCAGAAGTACAATTACAGATATATATGTACACGGAGATAGATAATGTCAAGAAAAAGTTGATCTTAAGAATTAGCAGAGTGGAGAAGTATGAATCTAGAGAGAATATGCAAAGTAAGTGCCTGCGGAAATGTAAAAGTTAATTTGATTAATTTTTTCTCCATTTTTCCAGGGATGTGTAAGCAGTTGGAGCAATTAAAGAAAGAGCAGTCAAGTTTGAATTCGAGGAATAGCGTCAGCGGATCTTCCAAGAGTTCCATCATCTCCGTCACTAGTAATAACAATAATACTAATAATAACAATCACCATAATCTACACTCGGGGACGAACTCAAATTCCGGGAGCTTAAGAGACGGCGGAGGAAAAGTCCAGGTCGTCAGTAGCACAGGACGGTTAGGACGACTAGGAAATCATTTCGTGGAGGATATGATATCTTCAGATAACGACCATGACCATCATCGTGCAGGAGGGGGATCCGGAGACGTCGGATTCCTATCAACTCATCACCACCATCCCGGACTTACGTACGAGTGTTTGGCTCTGAACATTAGCCCAGATCTCGGCGAGAGAATTATGCTGTCTGGAGAAAGGGCTTTGATCGAAGAAGTCTTTCCTGAAACTGGTCATGCTGTCATGGATGCTCGCAGCAGTGTCGCCTGGCATCATGATGCCCGACATGTGATCAGATTCCCTCTCAATGGCTACTGCAAACTAAATTCTGTCCAAGCTATTACCCGCCTTCTCAATATTGGCTACAGTTTGGTGGCTAGTCATGGTGGGGGAGTTGACAGCCAACAGTTTTCAGAGTATCTCTTCATCCGAAAATCTGTCTCCATGTAATTTAATACTCAAATCTCATTAAATACAATTATTCTACATTACATTACGTTCCAGCAGAATTCGGAGCAGAACGAGGCTTTAATCACATTTATCTATTAGAATATTATTCTCTGCTCCGCACAAATCTAATAATATTAGTTATAAATGTACCAATTACGTAATATAAAATAAGCAACCCTTGTACTGAATTCCATCCGATTGCATTAAAGCACTCACCTAGGAGGATTTATGTGGCTCACATGTAGTCCACTAATCAAGCACTGAAATTTACCCTTCGTTCATTCATTTTCTACCCTATAATATACTAATTAAGTAAGCATAATGTTTTAGAAGATCATTATTACTAGTACGAGTACCTATATTATAAAGAATAAATGGAATATAATATTATGTTCGATATAAGGATCACTATAGATGTAAATGTACATCTTTGAATTTTAAAAATAAACGCATAGGTAGGTAAACTAAGATTTAAGATTGTTCACTATAAAAAATACCCTACCAGTCTTACTCATAATGGATAGTTTGTACTAGTACTGCCTTTCTTGGTGTAATTTTTTGTCGAGTGAAAATAATATGAGAACGAGAACTACCTGTCTGTATGTATCGTGTAACTATTCCATATCAAGTCCCAATAGTTTATCATTAGTAAATATGTAGATCGTTATTATGTATTAGGTACCTATTCAATGACATCGCACCAATTTTTGTAGTGTGATTGATTGTTTCCGAATCAAGTGTTGTGCTATTTAATGCTGTAACTAGTAAAATTAACGCATGTGTCTAACCAATAACATGGAGTGGAGCTACCTGCTTATTATAACGTTATTCATTTGGGTTCTTACTGTGTTTTTAGATGTTATAAATGTAATTAGTAAAAGAATAAGAACAAACGCCTATGAATCTGATAAGAGTGTACATGAGCACAAAATTAAGTTATTGATAACTGCATAAGTAAAACTAAATGTCGATTACATAGCTAATTTATTATTACTGATTACTCGAGTACAATTTTTAGTTTAACATTTCGAGCTTATACTTAATTTATCATGTTGTTGCCGATCTTGTTATCATAAAAGTCAATAAATACCATAATACTCGCTATTAATTAAATCTCTTCCATGCCCGTTCAGCGTTCATCTTTTAATCATTTTTCGATAACTGTCTCTGCTGGATTGCGTTTTCATGAGATTGCTTTATTTATTACGTTTAGTGTGATACCTTTGAGAAGCATCTTCATTTTGTCTAATATTATTTCTGCCCCATTTGTCAGATAGCTTAGTAGTGGATGGATGGGTAACAGTAACAAGTAAGTAAGAACTTCAAGTAAGAACTCTGTAAGAAGCAAGAATAGTATACCTTCTTTAGCGAATCTACATAGGAACATGGGTGCGCTGGATCTGT